>JAFEJD010001756.1:0-14588 GCA_018296065.1 Blastomyces percursus | reverse complement strand
CCCTATGTACTCCCTCCCCCCTCCCCTTCCCCTTCCCCCACATTCAATACATTGTCCCCAGTTTCGTCCTTTTATAACGCCACCCGTCCTCTCTCGAGTCGAGCGCTGGGTTCTTCTTCTTTACGACTCGACCTCTGTCTCTTGCATCTCACCCTTCAATCTTCATCTTTCAAATCTCCACTCGTCCCCCTCTCCTCCCCTCCTCTCTTGCGGCGATCCTGTGTACGACCCGTTTCCTCCCTTACACGCTTGCACTTTTCGAACCCCGCATTCCCAGCCAACAACCGCAAATCACTAGTATATCTGCCCACCAAGCCGACAAACGTACTTCATATACCTGATTCGGAAATTTCCAATAACGCTTGGCCGCAATGTCTGATGGTCCCATTACGCCGCTCAAGGCGCCAGTAGTAAGTGATTTCCTTTCACTCAATGGACTGGACTGGCAAACTGCAGTTTTCGACCTAGGTAATACTAACTGGTCGGCGCAGGTTGCCGAAGCCCATGACGTTGATACTTTCCATGTCCCCCAAGCCTTTGTCGAAAAGCATACTACGAGAACCCATCTAAAGGACCTGGATGAGTACAAGAAGCTCTATGAAGAATCTATCCGTGACCCGGATACTTTTTGGGCACGGCTGGCCCGTGAGCTCATTACATTCGAAAAGGATTTCGACACCACCCGCAGCGGTTCCTTTGAAGGCGGAGACGTTGCGTGGTTCCTTGGTGGGCGTTTGAACGCGTCGTACAATTGCGTCGACCGCCATGCTATCAAGGATCCCAACAGGGTGGCTATCATTTACGAGGCAGATGAACCGAATGAAGGTCGCACTATTACGTATGGCGAGCTCCTGAAGGAAGTTTCCCGGATGGCCTGGGTGCTGAAGCAGGCTGGTGTTAGAAAGGGGGATACCGTGGCCATTTACTTGCCTATGATTCCCGAGGCGGTGATTGCGTTCCTGGCATGTATTCGTATTGGTGCGGTTCACTCTGTCGTTTTTGCTGGGTTCTCTTCGGATTCTCTCCGCGACCGTGTTTTGGATGCCAAGTCGAAAGTTGTCATTACCACGGACGAGGGGAAGCGTGGTGGTAAGCTGATTGGGACCAAGAAGATTGTTGACGAGGCTCTCAGACAATGTCCGGATGTCACGAGCTGCATTGTGTACAAGAGGACGGGAGCTGATGTGCCGTGGACGAAGGGCAGAGATTTGTGGTGGCATGAGGAGGTAGAGAAATATCCCAACTACATTGCCCCTGAGTCAATGAACTCGGAGGATCCTCTCTTCCTGTTATACACATCCGGCTCGACTGGAAAGCCCAAGGGTCTGATGCACACGACAGCTGGTTACGTGGTTGGCGCGGCCGCAACTGGCAAATATGTGTTTGATATTCACGACTCTGACCGCTTCTTCTGCGGTGGTGATGTTGGTTGGATTACTGGGCACACCTATGTCGTATATGCTCCTCTGCTTCTTGGATGTGCAACTGTGGTTTTCGAGAGCACACCAGCATATCCTAACTTCTCCCGTTACTGGGATGTTATTGAGAAGCACGAGGTGACCCAATTCTATGTTGCCCCAACTGCTCTCAGACTTCTGAAGCGTGCTGGAAATAGCTACATCCATCACAAGCTCAAGAGTCTCCGTATTTTGGGATCTGTTGGTGAACCAATTGCAGCCGAGGTGTGGAAATGGTATTTCGAGGTCGTTGGAAGGGAAGAGTGTCATCTTATTGACGTACGTTTTCGCAAAAAATCCTGTGTTGATGAAAAATATTCCTAGTCTCGATTTGAGCATTTCATTCTAACATAAGGAAACAGACATACTGGCAAACTGAAACCGGCTCCCACATTATTACCCCCCTGGGAGGCATTACGCCAACGAAACCTGGCAGTGCTTCACTTCCCTTCTTCGGCATTGAACCTGCCATCATTGACCCGGAATCGGGAAAGGAAGTCAAAGGTAACGACGTTGAAGGTGTCCTAGCCGTTAAGCAGCCATGGCCCAGCATGGCCCGCACAGTCTGGGGTGCCCACAAGAGATATATGGACACGTATTTCAATGTCTACAAGGGCTTTTATGTATGTCAATATAAGAAGCGGATCTTCCACGGAAATAACCCTCGCTGACGATTCATTTTAGTTCACTGGTGATGGTGCTGCGCGTGATCATGACGGATACTACTGGATCCGAGGCCGTGTTGACGACGTTGTCAATGTTTCCGGCCACCGTTTGTCCACTGCAGAAATTGAAGCTGCTCTTATTGAACACTGTGAGTCGCATTGGAACCAAAGTTAGCAACAATGTCATTTTAAGGTAGAACAAACATACTGATAAATAATTCCTCCGATATAGCTGCTGTGGCTGAAGCGGCAGTCGTTGGTATTGCGGACGAACTCACCGGACAAGCTGTCAACGCCTTTGTCGCACTAAACGCCAACAGTGACAGTGCCGAACAACTCCGCAAGGATCTTATCATGCAAGTTCGAAAGTCGATTGGGCCATTTGCTGCTCCCAAGGCTGTATTTATTGTTGATGACCTGCCGAAGACTCGAAGCGGTAAGATCATGCGACGAATCTTGAGAAAGATCCTCAGCGGTGAGGAGGATAGCTTGGGTGATATCTCGACTGTAAGTCTATTTTTCTGTTTTATACCTTGTTTTTGTTTTTGGGCGTTGTGAAGTATACATTTATCTAACTGGTCCCTGCGATACAGCTCTCCGACCCAAGTGTCGTTGCGAGAGTTATCGATATTTACCATGCTTCAAAGAAGAAGTAGGTTATTTCTTTTTTTTCAAGAAACATAAAAAAATAAACGAATAAAGCGAAAGATATACCCGCGGACACGGCGTAAAACGAACAAATGATGGGGAAGTATTGGGTATTGCAGATCTTTCATCGAGATGGCGTGCCACAGAAGGGAATTAAGTGGGCCCCAAACCAACACAAAACGCCAAACGGTGAAGTATTATACACCTTCCCTGTCCTTGGTTGTATTGAAGACGCCTGCTATGATTGCTTTTGTGCTACCTTTTTTTAATGGCAAGAAGCCTAAATTTCGTGCCCCACCGCTTTTATCTTTCTTCCTATATGATTTTTATTAGACATGTGTGGTTAGGCTTGTAGTTACTAGTTTACCTTGTTAGTTGGCCATGGATTTCAAGAATTCCCCAGCCCGTTACTGAGTGTGAAGAGTCGCCTTTTCATGTCCCTAGGTGGCCATGGCATTATGCGTCTTATGTTCACGTGTGTATTATGATTCATCGATAGATTGATAACAAGACGAGTTGTTTCCAAAATAGTATTGGCGGGATCGAGTCAATAGAGACTTTAGTATTTATTTATTTCCATATGTTATGATTTGATATCAGACATTCTTCTACCCAGGCGGCCGCCAAGAGATGCATTGGCTGAATGCTACCTAGCGTCGACACGCTATCGATTTTAGGCTTAGCGGCATCACCTAACCCGAGCCTCCTTACCGCAAACAGCCAACTAAGCGATTGCGCCCGCCGTTGCCGCAAACTTCGCGTGTTTGCCTTCTTCACCACCCGAACAACGGCTTCTTCACCCCAACCTCAACCTCAGCTTCACCACCAACTTCGCCCTTCACCCCCTCCCCCGCCTTCGTCATTTTTTCCTTCTCCAGCTGTGTCAAAGTCATAAATCACTTCGATTTCTCTTTATTTAATCTTCTGCTAACCTCGCGTTTTCTTACTGCACCTCCTCCCTTTTTCTTTTTACACTCTTCTATGATCTTCGTTACTCTCTATAAAAACACAGAGTTTTCGCCCCTTCTCCGCGTTTCAACATCATCGCATCTGCTTTGCTTCGAGTTGGCGAACTATATTTCGCCTCCAAGCCTATCCCTCCAGGGCTAATAACTAACGACTCTTAATATATCTACCGTCGATAATCAGCTTTGACCTGTTTTAACCGTTTATGGATCGCCCGTCTTGACGTGGCGGAAAACTGTGTTTTTGTTCTTCCTGTAAAACCGAAATTGCGCAGTTAAGTTATATATATATAGAGAGAGAGAAACACCTAAAGCTAGCCAGTGTTTCGTCATGGCTTTCAACACAGGCTCCTCCTTCGGAGGGTTTGGGACCGGTAATCAGCAGCAGGGAACTGGATTTGGATCCGGAACAGGATTCGGTGGCTCTTCGACTGGAACTGGTAGGTTGTATGCTTTTTCCTCCGCTCCCTTTGTTTGCGATTTTGTTATACGCCGAGTTTCTCCCCTTCCCTTCCGCTACTATCCCCTTTCAATGTCTTTTTGTTCTTTTGGTGTGTGGTGGATACGGAATCTCACCTTCGGCGAAAACTTTGGCGGCAACTTTCCCGGGTCTCGGTTCTTCCCCCTCTTGTCTTTCGACTCATGTCTACAACGATGAACCCCCGGACGCCACTGGAACGCCATGGAAATGAAGTGGGACAAAAGAAACAAGAAAGCAAGAAATAAAAATTAAGCAACCAGATGTACGTCTGACGCGAGTTTACCAATCGTCTAGGCTTCGGAACAACCTCGTCTCCGTTCGGCGGCACAGGAAATACAGGCAGTGCGTTTGGAAGCACTTCTGGCGGCTTCGGCTCAGGAGGAGGTACGTCGTTACCAGTCTACCCGATACTTGACATAGATTTTTTATGTTTCTTGAGCTCTGTCGTTGGCAAACCAAAACCAGCCTTCTTGGACTTTCTCCGGTCCATGCCAAGAATGGTCGCGCAAAACGGAAAACTGTGATTTTGCATATTGCTTCTTGTTTCGAACATTATCCTTCTGGGAGAACCATTCAGGATTGGTCAAAGTACATTCTTTGGAATATCTGGCACAATCTCGGCATGGACTCACTTATCTTGTCGAGGATGTTGCCGCTTTGATCTTGGTGTTTCGGAAGGATAGCCTTTTTTCCATACATTTTCCCGCTTGTCCATTAATATATATATTACGAATATGTGTTTGCTGGCCTTACGATTTTGCTCTGCTTCATATTTTATTCAAGTAGTCACTGTATACTAACTGCGTCTTCTTTTTCCTCATCTTCAGGATTCGGTACGAACACTGCACAATCAAATCCTATATTTGGATCGCAAAATAAAGGATTTGGAGCTGGAACTACTACAACCACCGGTGGCAATCTTTTCGGAGCGTCCAGCACACCCAGTACGACTTTTGGCGGTTCAGGCTTTGGAAGTTCAGGAACGGTATTTGGAGGCACTGGTACTGGGACCACGGGCACCGGCGTTTTTGGCAGTACCCAGCAACAGCCACAAACTGGATTTGGGAGCGCTGGGCAGGGAAATTCTATGTTTGGCGGAGCTGCAACCGGAGGAACTGCTTTTGGCCAATCTGGATCTGCGTTTGGCGCGAGCGGTACTGCTCTGAGTGGTGCTATTCCACCCGCCGAGGGCACAGCAAATCCTCCATTCAGCGCATACACAGAAAAGGATCAGGGTTCCAGCGTTATCAATCATTACCAAACCATAAGCGCGATGGCGCCGTATTCCAAGTATTCCTTTGAGGTATGTTTCCTTCTCTTTTTTTGGGGCGATTTTCCGCTTTTCTTACTTTGCTGCTTCCAGTTACTAACTTGAAATAGGAACTTCGAGTTGCTGATTACCAACACGCGCGGAGATACGGCACCACCACTGGCCAGACAGGATTTGGATCCTCCGCTTTTGGGGGATTCGGGCAACAACAACCAAGTACCGGAGCATTTGGCGCCTCGACAACGACCACCCCGTTTGGAGCTGCTGCCACGACTGCTCCAACCGGATTCGGGCAAACTCAGACAACTGGTTTCGGCACCGGTACATCCAACCCACTATTCGGTGCATCGAAACCAGCCACTTCATTATTCGGTGCAGCCACCACATCGCAACCTAGCGGATTTGGTACCACAGCAACAACTGGAGGCTTCGGCTCAACGAGCAACCTGAGCGGTGCAACGCTTTTCGGAGGTGGCACCCAGCAGAACAGACCCGCTTTCGGTGGCACAGGAAGCGCTTTTGGCGGATTTGGGCAACAGGGTACGACTACAACTAGCGCTTTGCCATTTGGCGGTACAACGACCACGGCCCCCGCTTTTGGGCAGCCGCAAGGCCAACAGCAGGCGACCGGTACCGGCTTCGGATTCGGACAAACTCAAGCTCAAACCCCAAGTAAACCCTTATTCGGGGGATTCGGAAGCGCAACCACCCAGCAACAGCAACCAAGCACGAACCCTTTTGGTGGCGCGACTACTGGCACCTCTGGGTTATTCGGCCAGACTGCTCAACAACAGCCTCAACAAGGTACCTCCCTTTTCGGAAATACCGCCAATCAACAAACTGGAACCACAAGTCTCTTTGGAGGTGGTAATCAGCAACAGCTACAGCAGGAACAGAAGCCAAGCCTATTTGGTAATTTAGGCGCTGGGCAGACCACCACTGGAACCACCCCCTTCTCAGGCTTCGGGGCCCAAAACACACAACAGCAAGCCGGCACAAGCCTCTTTGGAAACCAGGCTCAACAACAACAGAAGCCGAGCCTCTTCGGAGGCTCTACTACGCAGCCTGCTTTTGGACAAACCGCCACTGGCACAGGTGGTGGCACCAGTTTGTTTAACCTGGGAGGAGCGGGCCAGCCTCAGCAGCAGCAACAGCAACAGCCTGCTGGAGGATTCGGAAGCAACTTGCTAAACCAGTCGCAGCAACCTCAACAGCAGCAGGCTACTGGTTTGCAGGCTTCTCTGCTTGACGGAAATCCATACGGTAGTCAATCGATATTTTCCGGTCTGCCACCTCCCAATGCTCCATCGCCAGGCCCACTGGCTACTCCGTTGTCTGCTACCATCCGTCAAAAGCAGCGCACGCCCTTGCCAGTTTACAAAATTTCGCCTAGTGCTGCCAATCGGCTCATCACACCCCCAACTCGTCAAGGCTATGGCTTTTCTTACTCCACTTATGGCACACCATCCAGCAGCTCTAGCACTCCGAGTGCTTTGAGTAGTAGCCTCCTCGGTGGAAGTTTACGTAGCGGCAGTCTTGGACGTAGCTTCAATAAGAGCATGTCCACTAGTAATCTCCGCAAAACCTTCGACGGCAGTACGGATAGCATCTTGTCCCCTGGTGCATTCTCCGCTGGAACCTCACGATATTCTAATTCAAGTCTAAAACGGCTTACGATTGATCGTAGCCTTCGAACTGACTTGTTCTCGCGTTCCACCCAGTCGCCTTCTCTTACCAACGGTGAGGATGCTCAAGGATCAAGCAAGCTCAAGAAAAAAGTTAGCTTCGATTCGCAAACTACTGGTGGAGATTCTGGAGCTGAGACCGATGGTGCTGTTGTTCGTGTTGAAACTGAGAGCCCTGAACCGACTGCAGAGGAGTTGGGCTTCTTGCGCTCATCTCGAAAACAACCCGCCGAAGTAAATGGAGCAAACGGCACGGTCAAAGGAGTGAATGGAGTTAACGGAGCTGCCAGCAGTGTACCTGAAATGGAACAGGTTCGAGACAATGAGCTTGCTGTTGTTCCGGAGGGCCGTGAGCAAGATGGCGCATCTGTTTCACCCCCAGGTGGAGTTCTTTCCAAGGTTCCCGGTGGTGATCCCAAACCCGGGGAATACTGGATGAAGCCTACTCGTTCTGAACTTAGCAAGTTGCCCCGAGAACAACAGAAACGCTTTGTTGGCTTCACTGTCGGGCGTGCGGGCTGTGGTTCTGTCACTTTTGATGAGCCGGTGGATCTTACTACTGTTGATCTCGACTCACTTTTTGATAAGTTTATTAAAATTGGCACCCGGTCGATTACAGTTTACCCTGATGACGCGACTAAACCACCTCGAGGCAAAGGCCTAAATGTCCCTTCCACCCTACGAATTGAAAACTCCTGGCCTAGAGGGAGGGATAAGAAAGCCCCGTCACCCATGACCAGCGGCCCAACCTTCGATAGACATGTCGAACGATTAAAGAGAGTTACGAATACCGAGTTTATCGCCTATGAGAAGCTTACCGGAACCTGGGTGTTCAAAGTTCCTCATTTCACGACTTATGGCCTAGATTATGATGACGATGATGATGAAGGTGAGAACTTTGATCAAAGCACTTTGAGTGCGCCTCCTCCTGACACTCCTACTCCAAAAGCTCAAACCCAAACTCCCACACAGTCGTCCTTCGCAAATTCTTATTTCGATTCCACCATCTCTCTCGACGAGTCGTACATGGATGGCTCCACAACCGGAATGGAGGACGATACGTTTGAGTTCAAGAAACGGAAGCTTGTTCCTGGGTCGTTTCTTGGCCAGGGCGGGAATGATGGGGGAATGGAGGATCAAGCGATGGATACCGATGAGGCGGAATCGGAACAGGAGTCTTTTTTAGATGACGACCGTTCTAGCGCATCCCGTTCTGAAAGCGGTAGTCTCGAGCAAACCAATAGTCAAGATGGTACGGAATTAGAAGGCCTATCCGCAGACGATGAAATGGATGTGACGATGGTCGGTGCCTTTCCTGCGCCTGATCGTTCCATGGAGCAGATGATGCACAGCAGTCCCTTGAAGCCTAATACTACTTTTCATCGGCCAGATCAGCAACATGGAACTCCATCTCAGGCTCACCTTGACTTAGGTGGAAACTGGGCTGAGCAGTTGCAACGAACCATTAGCCCCCGAAAGCAAAATCGACAGGCACTTCGTGAGATACAAGGAAATGTGTTCGCAGACCTAAATAATGAATACGGTGGTAGTACGCCGACGAAATCTACCAGGCCTACTCGGGAAACTGCAGGCTTCGCGACAAGCATAGATCTTATGAATTCGCTATTTCCACAGGCGAAGAGTAGTGTCGGACACGGGAGACTGCATGGCAAGGATGCGAAAGCTAAAGGTTTCCAGGTTTGAACTCCCTTCTTTACTAATGTTTGTTACTTTGTTTTTTTTTTTTTTTGTCATCTTTTGTTTATTGTGTTTTTCCACCCTTCCTCTCGACTTGGCAACAAATTTGTATTTATGTATCCTTTCCCTTTGTTATTGGATATTATTTTGCGTTCTGCTCCTCCGTACCTATAGGTAGTAAATCGAATTTAAGAAATCGATATACTGAATCTTCTCTCTTTTTTACTTTCTAGTGGCCTTATCCGAAACAATCCAAAACTGTTGGCGGTAATGCCAAGGACATGTCTGAGAACGATATTATGTTCCATAACTCCTTTAAGCCCAAATTTGGTTGTATGGATAACCTTATTTGCCCGAGAATTCCTGGCTCCATTGGTCGGTCCGAGGCGCCGTGGAACCAAGCAGGCGCGCTTTCTTCTGATGGGAGAACTATTGTGCTCCATAAATATGACCAACCAACTTCAGTATGTGATAGCCTATTATACCCAATTTGGTGATGTACGCCTGCTGATTTATAATACGTTCAGCCCCCAAGTACCTTAGATGAACAAAAATCTAGAACCAACATCCGCATTATTGATAACGTACCTTTTGCCCGATTGTCCAAGGCTGATTTTTCTGCTTTGGCGGACACTGTCAGCGATAATTCCCCAGCGGGCGGTTTGGAGAGACAAGTTTGGCAACTGGCCAATGTTCTCTTCAATGACGGCATTCACGATGATATATCGGCTGGGGTTCCCGAAAGTGTGCGCCATCAATATCTCCATCGTATCAAGAAAGACAGACTTAGTCGGCTCTGGAAATCTATCATACGTGACCGACATTCCAACGAAATTGCCAATATCGAGTCTCCTGAAGAGCGTGCAATTGCTTACCTTTGCTGCAATCGCATTGATGAAGCTTGCAAAACTCTTGTGGAAAGTAGAAACCTTCATTTAGCGACCCTCATCCCACAAATTGGCCGCAATAGCACAGTGCGCCGTGATATGCAAGAGCAGATCGCATCATGGCGTAAACATAATGTTTATTCTGAAATGACCGAGCCCATTCGAGCCCTTTATGAGTTACTTGCTGGAAATTGTTTGCGGAGTGATGGAAAACCTGGTGGCGTCCTTGAGGATAGAGCGTCGACTTTTTACCTGTCTGAGCGCTTCGAGCTTGACTGGATCCAGGCGTTCGGGCTTCGGCTCTGGTACGGTATTGACGAAGGTGACTCTATCGAGGCTGCCGTAGAGTTATTTCACCACGATATTACCCATGGAAATGAGCCAGCTTACCCTTTTTCGGCTGTATCTAGAGATCCTAATCGTGATGACCCTCTCGAGTCTCCTCTATGGGTCATGCTGAAATCTTTCACTGCGGTCGTGGGCCGGCAGGAAAACCGCAAAATTCCACCAATCCATCTGCCTGAAGCAATTTTGCCAGACGCGCTTTCCGGCACCCCCCTGCATAATCGGTTTTCCTTCCAGCTATTCTATCACTTACAGGCGCTAATGGCACATCTTGATGCAGCGGTCATCAACGAAGCTCGAGGGGATCAGCTAACATGGGATTATGCCTGGGAGCTCGCAGCGCTTGAACAATTCCCATCAAGCATCTTCGTCCTAGAACATCTCCTAAACTCCTCCCAGCGAGAACGTAGCATTAAAGAGCTCCTCTCTCGCTTTGCGGCATGGCTTCCTATCCGCACTTTCGACGACGGAACTCCAAACCCATTATGGAACTATATCGTAGGCGACCTCCAAATCCCCACTAGCTGGATCTGGGTGGCCAAGGCACTATACGCCCGAGCCCAGTGCGATCCGTCGAGCGAAGTACAGTACCTCATCAACGCGAAACACTGGAACGAAGCACATGAAACATTCCGGCGGCTCGTCGGGCCCAGGACGGTCATTGAGCGTGACTATGCAACGCTTGAAGCATTGCTTTCTGGATTTGGCGAGTCTCCTGAGCGCAAGGTGCGGGGTTGGGTTACTGGTGGAGCCATCTATGATGACTTCTTGCATCTGATCACGGCTAAGGGTGCACGGCGCGATCCGTCACGGTTGAAGAGGTTAGTTTCTGCTTTGGCGGCTTTGGCGCAGAAGATGGAGAGTGAGAAGTGTAGGGATATGGATAAAGATGATAGTAGAGATTCACCATCATCCTCGTCTGTTAGTTTGGAGGAGACGGTGGCGTTTAGGGAGATTAGCCATGTTGTTGCTGGGTGGTGTGCAAGGGACACTAGAAGTGTGAGTTTTCTCTTCGCCCTTCCTTTTTTGTTTGGTCTTTGTTGTTTTTCAAAAGTGGGAAAATAACGGCGAATTAACTGGATATATTCAGACTATCGAGCCCTCAGCTATTCTCAATTTGCTGCTGACACAGGATACTCGACTTGTGCACACGGCGGAGATGAGCAGGCGGTATTACAATATTATCATGGCCACCGTCCACTGAGGTGGTTCCTGTTCGACTTGTAGAACAGCAGGAATTAATGTGAAATGGGTACATGTAAGGGCCTTTTTGCTTCTTATTGGCAAGCGGAATGTTTTGATAGATTGGTTTTTTTCACAGATGGATTGATGGATATTTTTTACTTTTCTGTATTGTGATTCTATGGAAGTCTGTACGCTTTGGGTGGCCTTCAGCTTGTTCTATTATTTTAAAATCTGCAGTATTTTTTATTTCTCTCTCTTAAGCGTGTGCTTATTGAATTAGATAGTTCTATAATCATAGTTGGTCTTTGTTCACTGCTCTTGAAACATGGGTGGATCGGGTTAGGAGGGGACAGGTTACACATTAACTGACCATTTCCCAGGCCAATTAAACTGTACAGACTAGATAGAAATCTATGTTATATTCGTAGTTCGCTTCACCACAATCTTAGTTAGATTCACGCATGGGTTTCTCAAGTTCAGTGTGCAAGTAAATTTATTTTGGAGCGCCGCGCAGACACGGCTGGTATTGCTTAGCACAGAGGCATGATTAACCAACCAACCCCCTGTTCCTTTCCTGAAATTTGTCCTGCACGCTGCGCTCCACCCCATCCCAAGTTCTCAGTGGGCCTAGACTGAAAACGAAAGGTGATATCTACAAGAAATGGAGTGTGAAATTACCCGAGAAAATGAGTATCTCTTTTACTTCTTTTAGCCTACAGTATGAAAAAAGGGCAGGAATTTGTTAGGGAAAATGAGAAAAGGAAACAGAAATACGCAGCAGGTAGCGAGCATATTAAAAAATGAGGGGGAAAAAATGAAGAAGAAATGTACAGTACAAGCGCAAACAAAGGAAAATATCTAGTCAAAGTGGGAGAGGGACATCTCCTTACAGTGAAATACATTCATTTCCTAGTCGAGTAGTAAAGCGGCGGGAATAATGTTTTATCCATAGCAAAAAAGGACTCTCCCGTTACCACTTCTCTCGTTTACGGAGATGCTTCAGGCTAAACCCAACCTTCGTCCCTCCTCTAGGAACCCAGACACTGTACGTACGTATTACATTTGCATACGTCCTTTATTTTTATTGACCAGGAGAAATGAGCTTCCCCTCCACACGCGCCTGTGGGTCCCAACCCCCAGCAAATGCCTGCTTGCCACCATGTTCCTGCTCATACTTGCGTATTCTTGCCTCGAGCTCTGGTCTGAAATGTCGAATCAGGCCCTGGATGGGCCACGCGAAAGCCTCGCCGAGAGCGCAAATGGTATGGCCTTCAACCTGCTTCGTGAGCTCCTGAAGCATGTCGATTTCCCTCTCGCGAGCCTGGCCGCGCTCGAAACGCTTCATCATCTGGTAGGTCCACTTGCTTCCCTCGCGGCAGGGTGTACATTGGCCGCAGCTCTCGTGCTTGTAGAATGCGGACAGGCGCGAGATTGCGGCGACGACATCGGTGGACTTATCCATGACGATCACGGCTGCGGTTCCAAGGCCGGATTGCGCATCCTTGAGAGCGTCGAAGTCCATCAGCTGATCGTCGCAAACTTGCTTGGGAAGGATCGGGGTCGATGAGCCGCCTGGAATAACGGCGAGGAGGTTATCCCATCCACCTCGCACACCACCGCAGTGGCGTTCAATAAGCTCGCGGAGTGGAATGGACATTTCCTCTTCAACGGTGCATGGGTTGTTGACATGCCCGGAGATACAGAATAGTTTGGTTCCCTGATTTCGCTCACGCCCGAACGAGGCGAACCATTTACCTCCACGACGGCAGATGGTTGGCGCCACAGCAATTGTTTCAACGTTAGCGACTGTGCTGGGACAACCGAAGAGACCAACGGCAGCCGGGAAAGGGGGCTTCAAGCGGGGTTTTCCGGCCTTTCCTTCAAGGGATTCGATCAAGGAAGTTTCCTCGCCGCAGATATAAGCGCCCATTCCCCGGTGAAGATAGACGTCGAAATCATAACCGGACCCGCAGGCGTTCTTGCCGATCAAGCCAGCCTGGTAAGCTTCCTGAATGGCGCGCTGTACAGAGGTAGCCTCGTTGTAGAATTCGCCACGGATATAGATGTAGGCAGCGGTGGCATTCATCGCACGTCCAGCCACGAGACAGCCCTCGATAAGCTTATGAGGATCCTTTCGCATTATTTCTCGGTCTTTGCAAGTTCCCGGTTCGCCCTCGTCAGCATTCACAACAAGGTACCTCGGTTTATTGTCTTTATCCCAGTTCTTGAAGTTCATAAAAGACTACAAATATCACCAATTGAAACGTGAGATTGAGTCAGTATAACTCATTCATCGGTATATACTCCTGCAAAGTTTGGCGGTTCAAGGTCCACGTACCCATTTCAATCCAGAAGGGAAACCAGCACCACCTCTACCTCTTAGCCCGGATGCCTTAATCTCCGAAATAATCTGAAAAGCCATCAGTTCGCAATTCCCTGAAAACGCCTAAAGCACTCCAGCTCTACACCCCAGGGAAAAAAAACCATACCCAGTCATGTCCTTTCAACACAATTTCCTTCGTTTTGTACCAATCGCCGAACTTCATCGCCGTCTTCAAATCCGCGCCATGATGACCGTACAGGTTCTGGAATATCCGGTCCTGGTCTTTCAGGGCTCCGTATGTCCGGGAAGGCGGTGTTGCTGCTGCATCTTGGACAGTAGCAAGGCCTCGCTGTTGCTGCTGGTTTTGTCGAGGTTGCCGGGCGGGCTGGGATGATGCGAGGTAGGAGGATGAGGTCGCTGCCGTGTGAAGTGTGCGAGGAGCAAGGTGAGAGACGGAGTGTGTGGAGGGAGCCGCCGCCCGAGAGAACATGATGCCTCGTTGTGCTCTCCAATTGAGCCGATGACAATGCGGGGGGATTGGAGGGGGACGGAATTGAAGGGAGGGAGAAGAGTTGGCGGTCGTTGGACGTTGTTTTGCCGTTCGTTCTGAGTGAATTTGGTTGCTTTGCGGCGGATGTGATTGGTGCAGTGGAGTCACGTGGATGTTGCTTAGTCACTGTTACATCGGCTGCGGCGATTTTGGGAAGTTGGAAGCGGCAGCAACCTTATATTGCTAGGATTGCTTGAAACGGCGGGCATTATTGCCACTGACGTAAATCTGAATTGAAGAATCAATGGGAAGCTTTGGCCGGGGAGATCAAATCCAGAAGTTCGAGATGACATCAAAGAATTGAAAAAGAAAAATCGATCATCACGTAAAAAATAAATACTAACGTAATCCATCAGTGAGCGAGACACATCACTAAGCGAGACAACTCTCACTCTGTTATACAAGAATGTCAACAACACAATGCAAGCA
>JAFEJD010001752.1:0-14727 GCA_018296065.1 Blastomyces percursus | reverse complement strand
CCACGCCGCATAATGTACGCCAATTATAGCAGCAGGCTGAGAAAGTTATGAAATATATCAAGCGCCGTACGCAGAGCCTACCTAGTCCCACCCACCAGGCTCTGAGTCAGCTGGTCAAAGGCTGCCAAATGACTATCCATTAGAATGTAGTTGAGTCTCTGAAGGCATTCTTGTCATACGGTAGGATAGAAAGTGTTTCGCTTGCTTGTGGATTACGTTAGTTAGATAACTTCCGCCCAGCAAGCGACCGCTTTCGCCAATTAATCAAGCTTCTTATCGCTCACAGTATCAACATCGAAGGCGGGCCACGTCTGGACGACCACCGTTTCCCACGCATCTATACCCAAGGCCCCATTGTACTTATCTACGCCAATCGAACCAATACAGCGGCGGGCGTGGGGAGGGGGAGGAAGCTTTCATTGAAGTTTGCGGGGGTCCGACGTGCGCATACTTCCATATCGAAAGATGGCGGGCGATGCATGCATGAATATTGATGGATAAGTAGATGACTGGATGGATGGAAGGATAAAGCAGAGCTACCAATGTAACCAAAATGCAACAGGGCAACAATGCACGAGGACGAGATAAGGAATGGAAACTGAAAAAAGAGAAAGAAGAACAGAAGTAGAAAGTTTGAGATAATATGGTTACCTTAAAATAATAAAACGAAGAAAAGCGGCGGTTAACACGATAAATGGTAAAAAAATAATAATAAAAAAAAAGGACATGAAGTCAAAGAGGGAGGGAGGGGCATAAAGGTTTATAAGAGCTTAATGATGTATGCGCATAGTGACATGATGAGCAAGACCCGCGGGGGAGGTGGAAGGAGGGATGGATGCAACAAGCCGGAGAGAAAACACAAAAAAAGGAAACAAACAGAAAAGACGCCAGTACAAAAGCAAAGTTTGAGGAAAAAAAGGTTATTTCGTTCTCTTTTTTTTCTTTTTTAAAGTGTTTTTCCCTTTCAAGGTCCCTCTCTCAGAACATGTCAACAAACCCATGGGATATTTTTTTGTACCTGCTTGCACCACCCAATGGAACAAACAACGCATATTTTTACCAGGTATATCGGAGGTGGAGATAGGGGGAAAGGGAAACGAAAAGCGGAGCGGCTAAGAAAGGGAGGAAGCGGTTTGTTTGGATTATTTCCACATCAATTCATGTTTGGACGTTTACTACTCATGACCCGCCTTCTTCAACGCATTGGCTAACCACTCCAGGCCTTCATAAAGACCATCTCCAGTCGTAGCACAGGTAGATTGAATGTACTGATAGGTAAAGGCGCGAAGGGTTAGCAAATGATCATTTCGCAATGTGGAAAGAATTTCGGGAATTGGACGTTTCGCTTACCCATGCACGTCGTGTCAAGCTTTGTAGGCCGAGCTGTTGAGTGATCTCGGCTGGGCTCATAGCGTTCTACCAAGCGGGAACATTTATTAGCATATCAACGCGACAAATACACGTAAAAAAACAGGAGTAAGCGGCGCACCGGGAGATCCTGCTTGTTGGCGAAGACCAGAAGTAGGGCGTCGCGGAGCTCATCCTCGTTCAGCATGCGCTGCAACTCCTCCCGAGCCTCGACAACACGGTCACGATCATTGCTATCAACCACGAAAATGATACCCTGGGTATTTTGGAAGTAGTGCCTCCACAGAGGTCGGATCTTGTCTTGCCCGCCGACGTCCCACACGGTAAATTGAATGTTCTTATATTCGACAGTCTCGACGTTGAATCCTGGACGCAGTTGGCGTGGAACATTAGCAACAGAGTTGGCATTGCCAAGGTAATGATGAAGAATCATTGGTTGTCCATCTCCCTTTAGGCATTGCCATTGGTATTTGGCTTTCTTTTTCCCGCAGGGCATCATCACAGGCGTGTCCAGGGGGCAAAGGTTGACGATCGGGTCCGGGATCGAGGAACTCACCGATTGTAGGGATGGTTGTGACGATTTCACCGAGTTTCAGTTTGTACAGGATGGTGGTCTTTCCGGCAGCGTCAAGACCGACCATGAGAATCCTCATTTCCTTTTTACCCCATATTCTATCGAACAGTTTTGAAAATGCCATACCCATCTTGGCGGTATTGAGGGGGGGAGAGGGATTAGAGAAAACTACCGTCAAGCGGGACACGAGAGCGGGTAACAAGTTAGCGAAAGGTCTTTAACATAAATACTGCAACTGATTCAAGAGATACTGTGGCTGAATAGGGGCACTTGAGCTTATCAAGAGAGTAGATGGGCAGCAGCAATATGGGTTTGGTAGAGGGCTGGGGCAATGATAACAGATAGTCGTCCGGCGCAGGGAAGCATGTGCTGCCTAACAGAAAAGAAGGACACAACTACGGCCAAAGAGGGGAGGCGGGCATTGAGACTCACGAGATATTAATAGACGGGTGCGGAGGAAAGACGGGCGGATGAGATGGAGATGGAACAGGCGAGCAGTCGATGAGGGATGAGGTTGCGGAGGTCCAGCGAGATGGATGGGATGTGTGGAATTTTTGGCAGATTGAGGAATTCGGCGGTAAGCGTAGCCTTTGTCACCCAGATAACGTGACCTCAGCCGCGCACCCCAGCAATTGTTCCACGAGGGGACGTTTTGTGAAGATAAATAATAAACTACTCACCCAGCACACTATAGGCTTGGAGATGATGAATTTACTTGATATCGTCTGTTATCGTACTTGTTGTGGGAAACATTGACTCTGTGGGCTTCCTATACATTCGATTGCGTCTGCCTGGTTCTGCCATGTTTGGGCCCATAGAAGAGGACACATATCCCCTCGATAAATACATAGTAGTTCTTCTCAGGAACCGGCTGGCTGCAACATGCCAAGGTAACGACAGCTCTAGAGGCTACAGAATTCCTACAATTCTAGTGTTCAAGAACCAAAAATTATACAAAATTAGAACAAAAGTTACATGTCCGAACATCCATATGACCAAATATACTGCTACTTTGCCTGCAAATGAAGTGAATGAACCAGCCGACTCAATTCTCCGGAATGCAGTGGCGGGTTGCTTTTAAGGTTTCCGCCATGCGGTTCCACATGCACAGAACGAACATGGTAACTAACCTTTTGGGAATCAATCCGGAGTGCTAATCTAGCAAAAGGTCCACTTTCTTTATGCAAGATATGTGGCCTGAGAACACGAGCAGAATCCCATGTCAGCCCGGAGGGCCATCAATCAATTGAAACTTGGAAGGAATCATAACGAATTCATCTTTATCCAACTTTGCGCTTCCTTCTTTTCCCAAATGCCGCCACAGAAGCGCGGTAGAAACTCTTTGCAAAGGAGACATAAATTGTCTTGCCCTCCACTGTATCAGTGGCCCATCCATATATCACGAGAACTAACGCTGACAACACCAGAAGCACCGCAAATGCAATCCAATATTGTTTCACTGTGTACACCCCCTGGAGCTCCTCGATCTCCGTCGAAAAGTACCCAGTCATCAGAGTGACTGGCAGGAACAAAATGGTCGCCTTGGCTATGAGAATCGTAGTTCGAGTCAACCTTTCGACCGCCTGTGAATCTTTGACGGCGATTAAATTGAAAACCTGGAAGGAATTGGAAATTAGCACAAATTTAAATGCCAAAATTATCCAGAAGGGAGCAAATCATACCATAAATGTCATCGACTCCTTCTCAGCAAGACACTCATCGATTTCACTCAAGGCGTATAGCCTGATTCGATCAAGCAGTCGTTCTAATCGGCCAACTGCAGCAGAGCTAAGCTGGATGCCACCCAGTTCACTCGGATTAATCTCGTCAAACCCGTTGGACTTCCATGAGTCCCCCCTGCTGAGTAAGTCGAAACCGAAATGGCTGCTCCGCTGGGAGGGAGGATGATGCATGTTTGCAGGCTGAGAGTTCCGAATCTCCTCTCGAAGTACGCGCTGCCGTTTGAGGACACGGTTGACAATCAAGTCATAGCTTTGATAAATGCGTTTAAGGACGGCGAGCTCTCTCCCTAATCTGTGGAGGTCGTCAATTAATTGCACTTGCGCTCGCTCGAGCATGCGTCTTCGCTATATTTCCCAAACGTTAGCCGCCAGTGGAAGTAGTTATATAGATTGATTACCTTCGCGGTGGAAGTTAAATTATAATTAAGTTCCACTTACTAGTTTATCAAGCGATGCATTATAAGAATGTTCCCGCCCGATAACCAGGTTATAGTTCGCAGGCCAGTTATCGAACAGGTAATAGAACAGCAAGCTGGCGCCTTCTCTAGGTTTAATTGCTGCCGTGCCGGTCTTGTTCGGGAAATTCCTCACATACGTCGTTATGAGCGCGTTGCCACGTTCGCTCGCAATGTGCTGGGAAGATATCGCGGAGAACACTAGATTGGTGTTTCGTCGAATAACCTCGACGGCTTTCTGTCGCTCTCCCGGAGTCAAACCAGTCGGGCCAGGAAATGGGGTTTCATGAATTGATATTACAGTTCCTAAATTTGTATAGATGTTAGTTTTAAGAGTCCAGAAGGACGAACGGTAGTATTCAGAATAGGGGAAACCGAACAAACCGTCGTCGCATATCAGGAGCCAAGTCCAAACTCTTTTACCGTCCGGTTTACCTGCCGAGTTCCTGAAATCAACCCCTGAAACGACATGCAGCGAGTTATAACCCAAACACAGATCTAATCAATCGTCTTATCATCAGTATCTACCAATGGGTGAGGAAATCGTAATGCCAGATACACAACTCTTGTCAAGACCATACATTTCTCTCCGTAGTCCACTGACGAAAAATGCCATATCTTATTAACAATTTGGGAAAGCGAAATTCTGCTAAATCCCGTCCCATCGAGAGAGGAAAGTGCCGTTCCCGCCCGCTGGACACCCCCTAGCTGATATCCCCCCTCTAGATCGGCCACGGAAGTCGGTAAAGACTTTCCTTCCGGTTCTGACTCTGGCTCCGGCTCTTCCGTGTCGATGGATGTGAGTTTAGGAGAAACTGCCGGAATGTCTTGTGAAGGAATGACGGGATCTGAAACCATCATCGCTTGGAGGCGGGCAGAAACTTTGTAGTTGCTGGCAACAGTCTAGGGGAAGCAGATCAATCTCTATTCGAACATCAATCTTCGCTGAGATAAGTTTTATATGGTTTGGCATACCTGGACAAGCTCCGGTTGGCGTTCAGGTGACCATATATTACTGCAATAACACATTTAGCCACGGAATCAAAAGGATCCCCGAGGGTTATCAATCAAACTTACATCCATCTCGTTTCTAAAGATTTGGGTCTCTGTATTTAACGCATCAGTCCGAGTTAGCCCCCCATATAACGTAGCAAGCCAATGCCTTGATAATGGCCAGGAGAATTTAAGGAAATGGACAATGAGGATATATACCTTCGAACTTAGCAACGCAGCAAAATCCTCCTCCTCAAGATCAAAAGCTGCATATGCTTCGTCGTCGCCAAAATCGACGATGAAATTCTGGGTTGATTCGTCTATTAAACTTCCCCGACATTCCGCAAAATGGATGGCGTTGTCAAGGTTTCGAAAAGCTTCCCATAACCGTGGCCTGCTGGTGATGCTGGAATAGTAGTCCTTTGCAACATCTTGGAGTGGGGCATTGTTAGCGGTAGCGGTGTCGTCTCTGTTGTTGTTGGTCGTGTTGGTGATAGGTCTTGGTGTTGTCATATTAACTATTTCTGTATATAAATATATAATCTATTTATGCTGCCGGATTCCGCAATTCAAACGCGGTTAATCGTTAAAGCTCTAAACAAGTCACCTTTGTGAGGAGTTCCATATATATGCTGCGAATATGGAATCTTGCGACGTTGGAAACATCCAACGAGGCTCTTCCCAGGAGCTTACGCCTCCTGACCGCGGGCGCTACTCGCTCGTGACCACTCACAAGGCGCTGTCCCCAAGCTAAACACACCACGGACGGATCGTCAGCTGCGGCTCATGGGCGACTCGCTCTGCACCGCGGCCACGGGAGCGCGCATAGGAGCCTGGCAACCCGGCTGGCTGACTCATGAACAGAGCCATTGTCGTTGTTGGCTTCGGGGCAGTCAGATGAGAAGTTCCAAATTTATTTTATTTACCCTTTTATATCACTTATTTCAACGTCGCAAAAGGGAGCTGCTTCGCTCTCTCCCGGAATTGTAATCCATGAACGCATTTCTCCCTTTCCCGTGCTCGACAACAGGATGTCTATCTACATTTAGCATAAAGTACGTGAGGAGGGGCGCTAAATAGGGGGTTCCAAGTTCCAACCTTCTCTTGAATAGTTATTTTCTATACTGTGACGGGCACAAGGGCCGATTCAACACGGCATTATTCCTCTCACCGGTTGAACATCGGAACGTATAGTTAGGTATGTATGTGCCTTATGCCTCGATAGCAAATCTTGTTCGCCTCTCTTTTCAAAGGAATGGATGTAAAAATGGATCAGAATGGACCCATTGTCTGAGCAGACAATACGCTTGCTAAACTGCTCCAGGGATACTGAGTTTGCTGCGGGATGTCACTGGAAACCCTGGATAAAAACCGCATCCCGGAAGGAAGTTAATGCGGCAGTTTAATTTGACATTTCAATCCTTTAAGAGTGCGAAATTCAACCAGGCAAACACGATTCATGGATTAGTCCCAGAAATTTAGTTAGTTAACTACTGTCAAAAGCTCTCCGTTCTTCCTAGCTGCTGTGGGTTCAGCTCTTTACCTCGACGGAGCCGCAACTGAAAATGACTATCAGAACTACCTCCCCTCCCTCCAGAAGAATATCCACGAAAGCATAAATGAATATGCCAACTTTATAACCCCCCTCCCCGCCCCCGCGACTGAACACATTTTTAGCCGAAGCCAATGCGGAGACTTTAAGAGATCTCTAGTCTCTAGGTGCATATCCCACGATACGCACGTGATTTTGGATTACAGGTCTAACTAATGACTCAACGCAAGGTGCTGGCCGTGGGTATTTAGTTGAGGCATGTAACGCTTGTCCTTGGGGATAGATGGAAAACTGGCCCCAGCTCGCAAATTTGAACGAATCGGCGTATTCGGTTGTCATCGAGGAAAGGATTTTCGAAAACTTTATATCTTCGCATCGCGAATCTGTATCTACATCCAAGCCTTCGTGCAATGGCGTCTCTAACAAAAGTCATACGCATCCCTCAGACACTACTATCATCATATATGGGCGCACTATGCCAACGATATAAAACTGCCCGTCTCCGTGCATTGAAAGAGGACCCACAAACATTCTCCTCGACATACGACAAAGAATCACAATTCGACGACTCAGTCTGGGCTGAACGCCTCCAGAACCCGCAGGCCAAAACATTCGTTACCCTCCGCGCTAAAGAAACAGGCGGCGCAGAGAGTAGCGAGATAGAACAGCTATCAGCAAATGAATGGTTGGGTATGATAGTCCTCCTCGGGCCCAGAGCGCTGCCTACGGACGGATCCGAATCCAAAACTCCATGGAAACCTTTTCTGGCCGCATCGGATATTGACCAACCTCCAGATCCAGCAACAATTGCGGACTCCGAGGCTGCTTATGTAGCCTTTTCCATGTTTGTTCTGGCGGAGGCACGGAGACAAGGCCTCGGACGCAAACTTGTCCAGACAAGCGTCGAGGCTGCGCGGGCGGAAGCTATGTCTATGGGAGCGACAAGGGCAAACATAGGTCTCTGGGCGGAGGCGCAGAACGAAGCTGCTCGGAAATTGTATGAAGGGTGCGGGTTTAGGCTCCTTCCCCATGACCCTGCAATGGACGCTCTGGAAAACCCTCAGGTGGCAATGGGAAAACTTCTGGAGTTCAAGTCTGATGGGGACTCTGAATAAAAGGATACTTGGAGTCAAGCTTACTATCTTAATTATTTTGTTTCGAGAGCGAGCGCCTGGCGGTATCCCCACATATGAATTTTAGCGGGCCGGAATTTATGGGGTGGGTTGGCTGATATACCGATGACTGATACTGTGTATACGCAGCCATTGGATATTTATATCTGCTGAGAGCACTCCGTTCGCATTGAATTAATGAATACATATATGTTAAACCATCTAGATCATTCTTTTCGAATGGGAAGCACGAAACAACAAAAATTTACAATCTACATCATTGGATCCATACCTCGGTACCGTAGGTATAACTACATCATGCCTAATTAAGTTAGTAGGATTGTGGCGGGCAACTATGATTGGCTAACTAAGTTCGTGGAAGCAGCCGAGCCCGCCAAGCTTTATTAATTTTCAGCAGCCAAGCAAATCGTCATCGCTAATCCAGCAGCAGCGTCGTTGCGTCGAACACTCTCTGAGGAATAAAACAAAACTTCATAAACTATTCAGTAGAGCATTATTTGTCAGTGAGATCAGATCGCTACACGCTCTGCAGCTATCTACACCTATTAATCGGCCAGCCCCTCTTAGCCACCTTAAGTCGCTAAATCGTTTCGCCAGTTAACTACTTCTCTTCCAAGCGCTTTCTGTTTCCACCAAAATTGTATGGGTTCTTCCTTTCACAATGCCAGCTATTATTCGGAGATTATCAGATATGCTTGCTGCGGCACCGCGCGAAACCGCAGCTCGCCCAACTGATGGGACTGCCCCAGATGCTCCCAATAAATCCACTGCTGGGAATATTCCCACCTACTCCCCTTCCCCAGCTGACGTTGGGGAAGTGCGTGCCATGCTCAAGTCAACTCGCCCTGCTCTCCCTACAGAGATTGCAGACATAGTCCTCGACTTTGCCGACTATTCCGTGAAAGACATGCTTGCATTTAACCCCCGTACTGATTACAGGATCGGTTCACATGGTCCCGAGGTTTATGGGTTGATTCTGAAAGGGCCTCAGATAAGAGAGTTGAAACAGAGCGGGGGCGAGCTGAGGGATCTGCGGATTAAGGCCGTGAGATTTGAGATTGTTAGCCATGATCAGGGATGGGGTGGTGAAGCGGGCACACAAGGTGTGCGGCATTCTCGAGTACCCCTGTATGGACACTCTTCTGACCTCACATGAAATTCCATTTAGGAACATACCATGGCGCATTCTCATGGTTTGAAGCAACGATACTCCGTCGCAAACAGCGTTCGGGCGCCGGGGTAGTGCCGCCACCCAATGTGGAGCCTCCTGTCCCTGATAGAACGTACATTGGTTACTCTGAAGCCTATCGACCGTTCGGATGGGATTTCGCGACAGATGACAAGGGGGACATGTTGATCTGGTCGGTTCAGCAAAATAAAGTTGCAGTAGGAGAACACCAAACTCGTGAAATTGTATGGATGCTAGACGGCGATGGTGTTAAAGGACATGAACAAGCAAAATCAAAGGACGAAGATACCGGTAGTGGGCCAGGGGACGGCTTTGTTCGTACCCTTCGACCTGGCGATGTGATTTGTCTTTGGGCCAGAGCAATCGTAAGTTTTTTTTCGTCTTGTTTCCTATAACCCGTTATTTCGTAATAAAGAAACGATGCAAACTGACGGGAATCAGTATCCTGGCTGGGCAAACGTTGTAAAGAAAGCTAAGATCGAGGTCGCCTATTCGGATTAGACTCTATTCGAAAATAAAGCATCCGACATTCAGTTGATGGAAATCCGGACTTTCCCTAGTGATAAGCTAGATGATTTTCCAATTATCCTTTTAGGAGCTAGAGTAGGACAGTATCTAGATGACGAGACGTGCAAGGCTTTGCGTCATGCTCTTTTTTTATTTGTTTATTTATTTTTTTCTTCTTTCCCACGATATGATGGCAATGAACCACATTTTGTTTGTATTTGGCTTTTTTGTTTGTATTTGGCCTTTTGTAACACTAATAATTAATAGTTCAATGGCATAAAGTAATTATTAATATGGCTTCTTATGCCCTCTACTAGTTGTCTAGTACATTGTCTAGTGGCTGAGAAAGAGGGACAGACTTCGGGGGAGTATGCAAATTGCGCGTATTTCGTTCTGGGGATTCCGATTAACTTGAGTGCGTTTCTGTACATATCATCAAGGCGGCCTGTAGTTACATATAACCCGATCCGAACACCTGCCAAGTCCTGCTAACACCTGAACCAATCAACTGCCAGGAGATTTACACTAAACCTAAATGGGACATCACAACACAACTCTTCGCGGAGCGTCTGAGAAAAACAACGCGGGAAGGATTTGCTTCAACCAGAATGTTTGAGATAGAATTACCACACACCATTGTTTCTAGATAATTTCTGTACCACCTTGAAGAGTTGAGTTTTCAATTTTCTATTGATCGAACTAATTTTTATCTGAAAATACATATATTGTGAGTATGAAGTATCGCGTCGAAAACCGGTACTCTGTTTTTGAACACGGGAATGATTTGCTAATTTTTCAATCATGATCATGTTCAGTCACACAACGCCTTGATTTTTCTATGAAAACACATATCCAGTCATCAGTGGCTCTATTGAAAGCACCGGGTGTATTTTTCTGGCGAATTCCGACATCTTTCAGCGACGTCCAACGACTTCTAACATCTTTCAAATCTTTCAAGCCAATATAACGTTGAGTACTATCAAAGACACCTGCTTTTGAAAGTGCTGAATATAGTACTTTTCGCCGCTTTGCAGGCGTGCTGTATCGTCGATGGGTTAAGATGTCTGGACTCTGAACCCAAGCCTCTATAAAGGCTTCCATCCCCCAACTGCTTCGCTGTAATGTTTTAACGACGCGAGCTAATTTTGAACGTATTTTCTGCCGGCTATAAGGCATGGTAGGCAGGCGCTGCGGGCCACGACTGCAGGGCGTTGATGAACAACTTCGTGGTGTATCAGAATCAGTGGTCTCGAAGTCCGATGGAGTATCAATAGATTCAAGGTCTGTTAAATCGCTATCTGATGTCTCATAACCGTCATCTAAATCGTCAAGAGTGTGTAGTGATTGTTGAGGGATTTCATCTTCAGTTGAGAAAGAATATCGGTTGGAAGCCGTCGGACATTGGGTGTCTTGAGATTCAAAAGACACGTAGTCTTTCGAAGACCGTTGTGACATGACGACAGAAGATAGCAGGTTGAAAATCACCCGAGGAGATAGTGGAATGGCTGAGGATTCGAAAAATGGCAGTTTGATGATGATTAGACTGATATTTGAAGTAGATGTATGATGTTGAAGTTGGTTGAGTATTTCGTATGAGCGGGGTTGATTTTCCACAGAAGATGGAACCCGTTTCTTCTCAGACTCTCTACGAGTTGCGGCATGTGGGAATTCGCTGATTGGTCCAGAAGTTGGTACGACTTGGCAGAAGTCTAAAGGAGTTTAGTTGCTCGCGCTAATCTGAAAATATCGAGGAAGAGAGGCTGAGCATGCTGAGATAATATTTCAAGACCAAGCAGAATAAACGGAAAGGATTTCGGTCACGTGAAGCAATTGCATGTTAGGGCTAAACCAGACCAAATACGGCTAGACAGCTCCTCATCCACAACTCTGTCCTGTCACACATTTCCTTTGCTCGCGACTATTTCGATCTTATTCTCCCAAGCGCAAATCCTCACCATAAGAATCCATTTTCTTCTGGAAGACTGTCGCCATCATGTCGAAAGTTACAGTCGGTACGTTTAAGCTCCTGATGAATGGTCCTGGGCTCATCGGATACTGTTTCCCTCCTTTGGACAGATAGGTGCAAAAAGTCGTGGGTATAGAAAGCTAACATTTTTCTTTTATCCGCACTACAGCCGGAGTGCGCCAAAATGTGCAACAAATCCTCGATTACTCCCTGAACGAAAAGAAGAGGAACTTCCTCGAGACCGTTGAACTCCAGATCGGCTTGAAGAACTATGATCCTCAACGTGACAAGCGTTTCTCCGGCACCATCAAGCTGCCCTCCGTTCCCCGCCCTGGGATGAGCATCTGGTGCGTTGCTTTTTTTTTTTTTTTAACCCAATACCCGCTTCACCGCTTCACACCGCACCAATACCTGTCCCGCTAGGAGACGAAAGCGATAGCAAAATTAGTATCTTGAAGGTTATACTTATACTGACTGGGATGTCAATAACAGTGTTCTTGGTGACCAGCACGATATCGATCGTGCCAAGCATCTCGGCATCGACTCCATGTCCACTGAGGACTTGAAGAAGCTGAACAAGAACAAGAAACTCATCAAGAAGCTGGCGCGCAAGTATGATGCCTTCATCGCCTCTGACAGCATCATCAAGATGGTTCCCCGTCTTTTGGGACCTGGGCTCTCTAAGGGTAAGTTTTCCCCATTTATTTTTTCTCTTCTTCAATGACCCCCTCCCACTGTTACAGGTCCATGACACAACAGCCCTAACGACCCTCTGTGTCTTGCAGCCGGCAAATTCCCCACCCCCGTCTCCCACGCTGAAGACCTCTCCAACAAGATCAACGACGTTAAGTCCACCATCAAATTCCAGTTGAAGAAGGTTCTATGCCTCGGTGTTGCCGTTGGCAACGTCGGGATGACTGAGGACGAGCTGATCTCCAACATCATGTTGGCCATCAACTACCTTGTCAGCCTGTTGAAGAAGGGATGGCAGAACGTCGGCAGCTTGACCATCAAGGCTTCCATGTCCCCGCCCAAGAGATTGTATTAGATGCAAGCGTTCTTTATTCGCTGCTGTGTGTCTTTCCTCTCGCTTTGGGTTGCGTGGATTTGATACCTTTGTGTCAAGCTGGATGGAACTAGGTGTATGTAGAATATATGCATTAACCAAATATGATTGTTCCGCCTGAATTAGTATTTTAGTAGTTTTATTCTTGAGCGTTGAACTATATTTTCGTGCCCTTCTACACTTTGTTTAGATAGGTAGACATCTGGAGCAATGTCGCTTAAAAATGCAATTCTAAGATTGGTAAATGTGATAATTATACATACAACATACAATGTGTTTTGACAATCATGAAATCAAAACGCAAATATGACCAGCTACCATTTCCCACTCACTCCATCCCCTCCATCAAATCTGTCTTATCCAAAATCATCCCCCGCATGCCAATAAACTCTCTCAGACTCTCCCACTCCTCCCCTTCCTCCTCCCCAATCCTCCTCGGATCCTTGAAACCCCACGCCACTGCAACTTTATCCATAGCCGCACGCTCCTCCTCGCGCAACCAACGCTCCCGCAGCGGCATGCCCGGTATCCACACCACGCGCATCATCTGATCATTCGCCGTGGTGATCGCAACCATGCCAATAGACGCCGTAAAGCCGATATAGGCAAGAATCGCGGAGAACGAAACCCAGAGCGCAGTGCTGGGTTCCATGGCCGTTTGGAGGGTCGATATGTATGATGCTGCAGCATAGGCCGCTGTCGGGGCAGTTGCTAGACCCGTTAATGGCAGGGCAGCTTTGCGGAATATCTTGGAGCGGTAGTAGGCTTGCTTACAGAAAGATTCGTCTATGATGGCGAGGCAGAGGGGTAGGTTCTTTTTCTCAATAGCTGTGTCGAGGGCGATGTTTGCGAGGTCCTGCGGGATTGCGTTCTTGACGGTTTTAGGGTTAGGTTTATGGTAGGTGATGGTGGAGCCGTTATCGTTAGGAATCGGTTTCGTGGCATAGAGTGAGAAGATTTCGGGGAAATTGTCGGCTTGCTTGAGCTGGGACTGCAGCAGTGTGTATTGACGGAGGATATCTGGCGAAATGAAAATCTTGGGATCTCGGAGGAAGTTATTTAGCATTGATGATATTTCAGCTGCTATTTTGGATTGGAGGTTTGGGTTTTGAGGCGGGGTTTTCTTTGATCTTGTAGGAGCAGTTTGTATGTCCGACGCTGTTCCATTCCCACCGTTTTCTACGTCCAGATCTAGGAGGGACGATGTGGCACTATTATCGCCTTGCGGGGAGGGAGGTAAAGCTGTCTTGTAACTGCTTGAGAGTGTGATTTTTACAAGCTCGCTGCAGCGCTGCAGGAATTGGCCGACGGCTTCCTCAGATGGAACGCGCGGGGAAGAGGTTAGGGTGTTGAATTCTTTCAAGACTTCCTGAAACATGGCCTCAGGATCGCCACGACTACTCGCGCTAGCAACGCCTGATGCAAACCTTCGCGCAATGCTATTTTCCAAATAGAATGCTGGGCCGAAATTCCGTCGTTGGAGTCCTGTATTTGGGTATAGGATGTTTGATTGGGGAGATGTAGGAATTGAGCGAGTATGAAAGCTTCTGTGTCGACGAGGAAAGGTTCTCGAAAATTGGCAGAGTTGGCACACTGAGCCATGAACCCTTCTCGGGGCTTGAAGCGTAATGCGCTTCATTCCAGAAGCAAGACACCTGTAGCTGTCGCTAAAACGTTTGCCTGAGGTGAGATCGATCGGGATCAGATCCCTGTTTGCAGAGCCGCAATTAACTAACTACATAACTAGTTAGGTGTACTGCGAAGTTAGTTAGTTACATTTTGCCTTACCTAAGCTACTGCCGCTAAACCGTGCCGGGGCGGGAACTATTATTGGTGCAGTCTGCGCCACATCTTGAAGCCATGACCGAGCGGTGATGGGCTCCGGATGGGACAATAATGAGACATCATCCTGCATGCGCCCAACAACTCTTTGTCTTCTGCAACATCACGCTGCTCCATTTCCACCACTGTATACCCACGGGTATATATACCAACGCCCCTATGTTGGAACTGTGGTGTGGGCGTTAATTCCCCTTTTATACCTGCTACGGATAGGCTTTCTTTCCTGAGCTTTGGTGACCTGCCTCCTGCAGCCTTCCGCCTCTTGTCTTGCTTCGTCCATAACGACTGCCTGCGCAACTGATATCGCGGCTTCACGGCAACATGCCTCCCCCTCCTCCCC
>JAFEJD010001751.1:490-14568 GCA_018296065.1 Blastomyces percursus | reverse complement strand
CTCGCTTACCGATTACGTTATGCTTCCACGCTCCAGCTTCTCAGTTTTCACTCGTGCTGACATTGCCCCGCGCAAATATCATGGTGGATGAAAATTACCAAATTCCTGGGCTGCGACTGGGAATATTCTGGGTGGCATCCTGACTATTGGGCACAAATTATGAGGCCTGCCTGTCAAACGGGTGATTGGCAGGAATGGATGGATATCAGCGGTTGCCGCTCGACGGATTTTTGCTTTTATTCTGTGTAAGTTAACTACTCTCCAAGGATGACCCTTGTTGATGTTTCGTTCAATCATCCATCATATATCATTCATCTACTCGTCTTTTCTGATTCTCTTTTCCCAACCTTGTTTGTCCCACAATGTCGGATTTTTTTTTTTTTGGTATCTAGTTAGCTATCCCCTGTAGGAATACGTATATATACCCTTCGCGCTTCTCTCCTCTCCTCTTCCCATACCATACAGGGACAGGAACCAGGAAGCTTTAGGAAAAACAAAAAAGACAAAAAGAAAAGGAAAAGAAAAGTTATTTAACTCATTCTATTCATCGGCTGTCTATCTATCCCTCAAGGAAGAAGTAGAGAGTCGTAGAATAGGAGGATGCATGCGAAAACTAGGGGGACAGAAGTTGGAAAAATCGTCGCCGTGATACGCAAGACGTCAAGACAGGAAAACCAAGAGAGAGAGAAAGAAAACGCCCCAAAGAAAACGAATATGCATAGGGGTGACCGGATGATTTAGGACATCATTTTAGTTCCGTTTGTTACGGTCCAGCGCTGCCTGTAGGAACCAGGAAGGGTTATGTCGTATCTGGCGTTTGCGTTATAGGGATGTATGTGAAGGTGCGGTAAAGGAAGAAGAAATTTTGAGTTGGGGGAAGAGTGACGACTTTAGGGAGGTAACGAGATGAATCGTATGAGGCTGGAGGTAACTCGCCTTCCTGAGGCATCATGTATGCTGTAAGCTTCCAACCCAGGGTATCCCATTCTTGGAGAGAAAATAACTAAAAATGTATCCAAAAACAGTGAGTCGCGTAAATTTTAAGGTGTGCGGATGTAGTAATGATAATGATGAATGAACACAAATCTCCATGTATGTTCTATAGAGAGTTAGTCGTGTATCCTAGTATCCAATTGCCCTGTTGACGCCGCTTCTGTTTTCTTAGCGTTTTTCTATTTACTCTTAGATATCTGCAAACGCGAGCTCGTAGGCTAATCCAAGTGTCATCTTCGCATGTTGCAGCATATGACTGAAGTCGAGAGTGTCGATCGTATCCTTTGTTGTGTGGATGTGCTGGCTGGAGTGTTCGAATTTAGATTCGATAACAAAGGCGGAAGGGTAGCCGAATCGGCTGGCGGATGCGTGGTCGGAACAGGCGTAGCCGCATTCTGTGAGAACGAAGGGGATGTCACAATACTATTGTTTTGATGAAGGTGAGTAAGTTAACATTTACATATGTATGTAGGGCAAGTATGCCTGGGAAGCAACTTACCCCGCTGACAACCTTCTTAATAAACTCAGTTAGCCCTTCATCGACAAAATCGGTAATAACGCCAACAGACTCTGGTTCCCCAGCGTCCAGTGTCCCCTTTGAATACCCAGTCATATCCTGTTGAAGCATGGCCCTGACATCTCTGTTATCCTGTTTATATTTTGAGAAGACAGCTTGAGATCCCAGCAAGCCGCCCTCTTCTGCAGAGTACCAGTGGAATTCAACTGTGTTTGTTGCATTCCCCTGTGCAATGGCTTCCGATTGGAGCAGGACACGGAATGCTTCAAGAATAGTCACTGTCCCACTGCCATCATCGTCCGCACCAGGTGCGGCTAGAATCGATGGCAGGAACATGTTAATGCTGTCCTGGTGTGCACCGATTACAACTGTCTTGATACTCTGGCCAGGAATAGTCGCAATGATACTGAACTGGCCCCAGGAATGTTCAAATTTCTCAACCCTCGCGTTAGCTGCTGGGGAGTTGCTGATGGTCTTCTGAATTTGCTCCATCAACCAGGTCGCGGATTGGACACCAGTCTCAGATTTATAGTATCTTGTATGGAAAGAAGTGAACGTGGTTAAATGACTGAACATATTATCTTTGGATAATTGGGCGGTTAGCGGCATGACCTCGACCCTTCGCTGAAGATCCGTGGGGAATGTAACGGCGGTTTTCGTGAAGGCTCTCGGGAATAAATTCTGTTCAGCCTCCGCGGTGATGTCGAAGAATTTTCGGCCATCCTATTCAAATATTATTAGCAAATTACACAGGGTGAAAGAAGGGGGGAGTAAAAGTGATGTCCACGGGTAGAAAAACATACCCGTTTTAGTCCCCACTTCTCCTCCTCCGTCACCCATCGAGTATCGCCGGGAGCAAGCTCAATCAAAAATTTGCCAAGATGTACATCTGCAATGATGTCGCCTATGGGTTTTTGATCGGGAATAGCTGCCAAAGCTGTTGTTGAGGCCGCGATACCCAAGCTTAGCAAGCTAGGGAACTTCATCGTAGGCGGAAGTCGTGAAAGGCAAGCAGCCTTGACGTAATCCTGCAGGCGCTGTAATGAACGTGTTTGTTGGTGAAAATGAACGGGAGATAACGAACGAATCGACAATTAAGGATAGCGAGTAGTGTGGCTCTAGAGAAATCATGCAAAGGAAAGTTTTTCGACTGGGGAATAGGACGGCGGATGAGGACGAGGAGTGTCGTGGTGTTGGTAAAGGTGCTCTGTCGATGTCAGCTGGGGGAATGTGGTCTAGCGGGACGGGGGAAGCGCTACCAAGCCGCCGGGCCTTCTCCACTGCCCAGGAGCCTCGGAACTCAACTATGTACATGTACATGTACATCGTAGGCTTGTCTCGGCAATTTAGGTCGACCCAGTCACATTAACCCCTCCGACATGCAGTCGCTGTCGCGTTGCTGGTCGTGAATCTTTCATATATCATCCAAGCTTTGAATGTTTGCTTAGTTTTGTATTCCTTACTCTGAGGTTATTGGCGATCTTCATTCTTTGCCCTATGCCGACCGCTATGACAAAGACTCAATGCAAACGTTCCAGCCATGGGGAACCATTTGCAAAGTACCAAAACAGGAGAAACTGCAAAAATGCTCCTGGTAATGAAAACGTGCACGTTGATTGATGTCCTATTTGAGAATGTAGGTGAGCTACCTCTGTTCTCTGTTCTAGTGAATATCTTAGAAACAAAATAATGTAGCATTGGATATATGAAACACGTCTTACTGGGATTCATTGATGACAATGATCATCACATTTTGAAGAGAAGAAAATAGGAAAAAGAGAAAAAGAGATAGATATTGTTTGATAATTTCTCTCTCTCACTGACCAGATGTAAGCAAGAGCTTGAAAAAGTATGAAGAAACTTTGCCCAAAACAGAGGCCAGCATACAAGGAGAATAAGGGGATGCACCCTATGAGAAATTGAATTAAATGGCATTGTCTGACTGAGTATGAAGTTGACCTTAGACTAATAATAAAGGGTGAAAGCGAAAGGAGAAAGAGTCCTATTTAGAATACCTGTACAGTTTAGTCTGAATACTATATAATGAAACCTCAGCATCAGAATAAGTCATAGAACAAATTGTCGCGCACTAATTCCATGAGAAAGAAGAATTCATGTCATCTAGGCGTCATAACGCCTATAACAGGCAGTCATAGTGCGCAGGGCTGCTGTTCGGTGAGTTAACACACTGTTCATCTCACGTATGTACATGTACTTGTACTTGCCAACAAAAGCACTTCTCTGACAAGCTAGCCCTTGCAGTTGTTGTCTTTCTGCGGGCGATCGAACTAAAAATGCCCAGAATCACAGTCGAGTCATAATGATACAGGGGTCGTCTTGGCAAGAGTCATAGACAATGCAATGTTGCGAAAATAGCTGGAGTTTGTTTTCAAGCGGTGCGAAGAGGTGATGTTCATGTACCATTAACCCGTCAAGCAGTCTGAGAATGGAAATTGATAGTGGTAATACAGAAAATATGGTCATCGAAAAGGACTAGATGGAGGGAGGCAAGCTTCCACCCACACTGTTGGTTTATGTGAGGTTCACTTCCATCCGAGATTTTACAAATTATGCGTAAGGCGCAGCCGCAGAGCAAATCTCAACTAGGGCGGAGAGTCCTAAGGCGAGAGTGGTTCGGAGTCAGGATGATGCTGAGGAGATTTCAGATATAGATGTGGGATGAGATGTGGGAGGCTACATTCTTTGTTCTGATAGGGCAAGCAGCGTTTGGAGGATCCTGATGACTCAGCCGCATGACTCAACCCTCGGCTATGATTGGCCTGGCGCCTTCCCAATCATCGCGAGCTTTTGAGCGCTTTCGAAGGTTGGTCCGCAACCTCCCTTTATTTAAAAGACGACTCCAGCAGCCTTCTTTTGTCAGCTCCAGCTGGATCTCGTGTATTTCTTGTCAGCTGTCTTTACCTTAGAACAGTCGACCTTCAGCGACATACATCTGCGCCTCTAGTTATGGCTATCCATCCAACTCTCCATGCCGAAGGGTCCCTAACGCCGCAGCAGGCGCGGGAAATCTCTGTCTGGTCCCAGCAAGCTGCCCAATCCATCCACGTCGATGGGGCCGGTGTGACTCCCACCGCTAGAGTTCCCGGAACTTCAGTCTCTCTGGCAATCCCTCTTGACGACGAGCACCACCCACCCACAAGCTTGCCGTTGCGCGTACGGACGGCTACCATTGGCGATGATACCAGCGGCGATGTTGTCTCTTCCGTGACCTATCGTCGCAGGGAACCACTCCGCCGCGATAGCCTGAAAAGACGGGATGCGCTCCTCAAAGGCAAGGAGGGAAGCCGCCGGAGACAACGCTGGGAAAATGGTATGTGCAGAACCCACCTGCTTGCCTAGCTGCATGCATAATCATACCCATCCACAACACAACACACATCGTTAGGGCTATGCACCTATGCACATGCAACCGCCCTGAGCCGCCAGTGGCATGAAGAACTGCCATGAATGATTCTAATTCCTCACCGCGTCTATTTCACACTGTGGTTCATGCACGTCTTGCACCTCAAGCACTGTAACCGTCATAATAAGTGGGACTGACAAGACGACTGTCGACTATTTTTTGGACACTTCTCTTCGTTTCTCAGACCGCCTTCTTCATAATCCCTGGGTCCAACCGCCCTCTGCGATCGACTGGCAGGTTCAGCCCACCTACGAGCGGCGAACGGTCCCGTATTACCTAGCTCCGCTTTGGGATTCCCACTTCGCGGCTCGGGAGCAGGCTAGAAATAACAACGGCCCCCGCAAGACCAATAATGACGATGGCATGTCTGATATCCAATCCCAGATCCCCAAGGAGCTGCGGTTGAGATTAAAACATGCCCGTGCCGCCCGTGGGTTGCTGCGGGATCTCGAGGAGGAGGTTCGTCGGTTCGTTGAGAGGTACTACGAGCAGCAAGCCCTGTCGTCGCAGAATGAAGAAGGGGGAGACCTGGATGGTGCGCACTGGCTCCTTTCTGATGAGGACAAGTGGGAGAAACTGCAAGACAAAACGGAGACCGAGACCGAGACCGAAAAGGAGCGTGATTCCGACGATGACGAAATTGTCTTCGTCGGTAGAAGGGGCCAGATGCGCAATGCGTACACAAATCAACCTGGAGATAAGGGTTGTCCGAGGAGAATGAATCATTCCGATATGGACCACCTAAATAAGGAGAAAGATGGGGAGAAGATGGTCTTTGAAAGCTTAGAGGATGATCGCGCTGCTGGATTTGGGTTCGTCCTGACTGAAAACTCATCATTTCTCTTACCCGAAACCCCCCTCAACAACATATTCCTGTCATCCATCCTACCTCACCCTCCTTGGCCATTCCCTTCTCTTCACCCCCAGCTTCTTTAGGCTAAGCTAATCAATCCCCACAGCCGCTGGCTAGTCCACTCCATCGCCTCCTACTACGGCCTCCGCACCTGGTCCGTTACCGTCGGAAATCCTGCCCGTCGTGAGGCGTACGTTGGCATTAATCACCCAGCGCCAGGTAAGCAACATCGCCGGCATTCTCGGTCGTCAACTCTGCCTAGCAAGAGCGACACATCCATGACTATAGTCGGGCGACATGTTGCAACCATAGCAAGGGTCAAACGAGAAAGCATACTCCCTCAACCGCTGTGGGTGGCTGTTGGCATCTCTTGACTCTCCTGATTTAGAATTGAGAGATGAAATATGCTTGTAAATTTCGGAAGTTGGTGATTGTTATGTGCTATACTTTGTTGTCCTAAAACAGAAGAGTTTCATTTCCATTGCTATTCTATTTTATAGACTTCCCGGGTCCTTTTTATTTTTTTTATTTTGTTTTTTTATTATTTTTTTATTATTTTTTGGTCTAGGGGATGAAGAGTATAGATACAGTTCACACGTACTTGTTTTGTGAAGTGCACAGTACGGAACTGGTTCCTTTTAGATATATGAAGGAGAAACCGTTGTTCTTGTTTGAGAGGCCTCCGAAAACTTTGACGCATACAGTAACACGGGTATCTTTCACAATTCCCAAATAGATCGGTGGTCGTCTTGTTCCTTTCAGTTTAGGCACTTGATCTGCATTTACTTCTACCATACTCCATATGTGGCGACGAGGAAAGTATATTTAGTGTGGACGGGACATTGACATTCGCCAACCTCCTCTCTCATTATTTTGTGGTCAAAGCGCTCACTAAACAAAACAGCAATGTCGCTCGCGGCAGGGTCAGTCGCAATGGAATATTTCCACAGGTCGGGTGAGGGCGGCCTAAGCGCAGCGTACTCCGTACCCAACCTCAGGTTCCCACATCACCACCGCCCAAAAAGTCCAGGAAACTCATCCTGTCTTAACCCCTCAACACACAATCAAAAGAACGACAGCAGACAAAAACCGAAGGAAAGGGGGAAAAAAAATGAATCACGGACCCCCCGTACTCCCATTAAACAACTCCTGGTTAACCCCAACATTCACCCTGTTCTTCTCTGCCCACTCATATATCGCCTCAGTGTCATGGCAGAGGGCCTCCACGTCCCAGTACGCGAAGGAGTGCCGCGCCTTCTCAACGTTGCTCATCGACAGGTACCGCTGCGAGTACTGCTCGTGCCCGCGCTCGTCGGTGTAAGCGTAACTCTAGTTCCACCAGTAGACCATTGAGGCATCGCCGGCGCAGAGGATTGATTGGCGGAGGAGGTCGAAGTAGTGGTCTGTGGCTTTTGGGTTGGTGTTTAATTTCATTTTGATGTAGGTAAGTGGCCCTCTTGTTTTTAATATTGTATTTATTTATATAGATAACTACTCACTTTTATGGAAATGGACGTCATCCTTCGACTCTCCGGGGAAGAATTTATCCGCGTAGAAAGTCCTGCGGATGCGGTTTAGGCAGTGCAGTTGATGGAAAATGCCGACGCCATATATGTATTGGCCCGGCTCGACGAAGGATTCTATCGATCGGTCAAGCCGACTGGCTATCGATTTCGGTAGTTGGACGACGCCGTCCGTTGCTATTTGATCTTGGTTAGCCATGGTCAATGGTCACGTACTACTTTTTGCTTTCTGCTGTCTTCTTTCTTTCTTTCTTTCTTTTTTTTTTTCCCTGCTGCTGCTGCAACTGCCGCTGCAACTATAGGAGAAAAAAAAAAGGGATAATAGAAGAGAAGAGCAAAGGAAGCCAAAAGAAAGGAAGACCTACATCCCCCAACGTCTTATTCCATGCTACTTCTAATTCATCAGATGTTTCGGACTGGAATAGCTTCGCGGGGCGAAGCGCTTGTTCAGATACCGAACATAACCATCCTCTCGTACGGGAGCTAGTTAAGGGAGTTCAAATGGACCTATATCAGCTCGCATGTTCCTAATTGAAAGAGATGACAGGAGAGAATAGGTGATGAGACGATCGGGTCTGTATTACATACAGAAGAGAGGGGCAGGCAGTTCAGTATCAGGAACTAATTTACGCCGGATTGTCACGGACGAAACCCCCAGCAATGACACCAGGACGATCAGGAGGAATATGTTGAGGGCCGTAAGGGCCCTGGCTGAGGTTTCCCAAACACATTTTCTTCGGTTTTGGTGTGATATCATGCCCTTCTCTGCTTCATGATTATCATCGTCATGAAGCAAATGCTCGTTTTCCACCCTATGATAACCATTGCCGGTCCCCATTGCTACTTTTGACTCCGCTCTTGCTAAGTAAGCAGGATCTGAAGAAAGTGCTATTGCTGTGGGAGAATTTCTGCGGCCAGACAGCAGTTTTCGTCTATCCTCTTCTACTTGATTTTCTGGTTCCTTTTCTTCCGTTTTCTCAATTTTACGATTTCTTTAATTTAATTCTATGCTGTCCACACCCAGCTGGACATATAGGTGTCACAGTTCCGAATCAGCCGGCGCTTATGTCGCGAAATATCGGTGGCACTTGTGTTACTAGGATATGCAACTCTGGATTACACGGCAACCCGTTTCGGTATTACTGTGACGTGTCCATTAATGGCATTTCATAGTAGCCGGATGAGATTGCGATGCATTTGGATATGTGATACCATGTTTATGGTTCCCTCCCAAGTTTCGCTCTCCTTCGTCCCCATCAAAAGTTGAGAAGTGCCATCGACACCATCAAGAACATCGCCATGCCCAATTTTCGGCCGGAAATCGTCCACTGAACATCACCTACTGGACCAGCTGATTTATTTTATCGGCAAGTGCACAAGAAACCCTAGACCGGTTGCATGTGGGAAATGGATGCTCGATGAACTGGAATGACCCTCCTCGTTCACGGATGGCCGTAGGGCGCTGTTGAGGACCCTGTTGAGCACATGCCATCCGTTTTCCTGCACTGACTATTTAATAAACCGTGATACAGCACTGGAAGAATTGCTCTCCTCCATTCAGTATTTATATCTCAGCTCCTCGAGTATGCCCATGTAACCAACGAACAAGTCTCTCAACTCCTTAACCTCCTCGATTCAGAAAATCTTCCCTGATATTCCACCCGTTTTGCTACCCCAGCACCACTTCCTCTTGAATTTCGCTATCAAAACAACTTACCCAGTTTACCTTTCTTTCTCAAAAGACACAATGCAGCTATCTCACACCAACAGCACCCTCCTACTTCTCGTTCTCACCGCAGCCACCTCCCCTCTCCAATTTCACCCAAGAACGCCAAAGAATTGAACAAGCGAATCGACCAATTTGAGATCCCCTGGCTCAGCGCCTCAGATGAAGCACCTAGCTAGTAACGTCGACAAACGCCTCTCGAAATTGGGCATGTGAGCCAGCCCCAAGGAAGTGGTTATGTTTATGGATAGCAAGAAGCCCGCTTCTGGTGCCTTGGCTGCTAGGCCCTAAGTACGACCATCGAACTAATGGATGAGATGTTCCGGCGGGTTGCGGGGGGTGGGTAAGGAGGCCGGAAAGTTACGCATACCATGGATAATGGAGGATGCGGATGCGGAGCGGGTGCAAGACTGATCTTTGCACATTTTCGGGCTTGCTGGGTGATGAGGTGGATAGGGGTAACAGCACATGTAGGTAGGCGGGGAAAAGATTTACGACATATGATTTGAAAAAATGGGTTACTCTTCTATGGGGGGGCCTGGGAAGCTGGCAAAGGGAATTTACGGTTTAATCGTGTTAATAGGGAGGACTGGGACTCAACTTTCTGGTTTTTTATTTTATTTTATTTCTATTTATATATGTCTATATTGTAGGCCAGATCTGGGCAATGAGATTAGATCTATGGATCGATTTATTAAAATTAAAAGAATAACGTTTTGTCAATCAAATGACTTTATATTTAGAAAAGCTTAGATGTTTGATTCACATATAATGCGCTAATAAATATCTGTTCATCAAGGAGAAACCCGTGTCTGTATCCTTCAAAGAATGTCAAGGAACTAGCTGCATCTTGTTCCTCCACAGTATTTTTCTACCTTCTTTGGCTCCTTATTTTCCCTAGCAAGGGACAATCCACGGCTGCTTTCTATTGTCATTTTCATTACTTGATTATAAAATAAAAGCCATGGGCCGAGGGACGAAATGGATGCCCTGGGTTCTCCCCTGTGGGATGGCGACTGACTTTATACGAATTGCCAAGGGACTTATTGAAGATAGTACTGCACTCTAGAGGTAGAACATGTATGTACTGTGTATCTACATAATGAGCAGATGTCGTGGTTATCGAATATTCCCGGAAAACTACCTTCTGACATCTTATTGTCGGTACTGGACATCGTTCCTGGAGCACGAAGGGAATATGTTGGATGAGGATAGGGGGCTAGTAGGGAGAGGATAGACACAGCAGGCGACGTAATTCCAGAGCACAAATGGAGATCACAATATTCGTGTTGTGCCCTCAAAACAGTTGAAAAGGGACATCTATATAAAACGAAGGTGATATTGTACAACATGAACTCCCGCCTCCTGAGTAACATTAGAGTTCGAAAATGGAAAAGGGGCTACAAGTATGTACATGTACCATTCACAGAACATAGGTTCCCCTAGCTCCTTACATAGCTCAGGACATTTTGTATAAATTTATATTTCATTCCGCATTTTCCTTCACATATTTCTCTTTCCCAAACATTCCCTAGCAAGAAAGCACGGTACCTAGCACCAGCCGCTCAGATATATATTGCTATTCTCCGCCTTCTCCACCCTTCCCCTTTATACGCCGAAAACTTATCGATAAAGAAGACATACCCAAACATGAAGCTCCTTTACACCCTCGCCGCCACACTCCTCACGCTCGCTGCCACCACTACGGCTGCTCCGCAGCTGCCACTACCACTCGACTCCGTCACCGGCGTCGTTGGCAGCCTTCCCATTGTAGGCGGCGTGGTTGGCGGTGCATTCCCTGTCAAGGGACGACAAGCTCCAGACGAAGAGCCTGAGAGCGAGGACAGCGAGTGAACACTTCTCAAGAACCCTGTAGGTGCAGTTGATTTATTTGGTTTTTGGCCACATGGGGCCTTCCTGCACTTTCACCTGAGATCGGTGGGCTGATATGGTAGAAATAACAGGGCGCCCGCGTCCGTAGCTGGTTCCGTTTGGCCATCGAGAAGGATTCGAAAATGGATAGGACGGGCGTGTCGATTTCATGATAGTTGGCCCTGGTTCACAAATTTGTCATGTTCACTGGCTGTGTGTTGTATTTTGAAACTAAGGGATGATTGTGCCGTCGGGGTGAGGAGGGGGGTATTTGGAGAGGGGGAAGGGGGTTTTGAGAAGAGCTCTTTTGATGCTGGGGCTACCGATCATTACTTGAACTCTTCCTTTGTGTGAAAGAATGGAGGCCGTATATCTCGTTTTAATTTCGGATTGATGTGAGATCCTGTCAATGCTACAGACTTTTACTAGCAATATATTATTAGTGAGATTCAAGCCACCTATCACTGAAAATAGGAAACCGCCTACGGAAGATAGCAATATCGACTAGCAGATAATAGCCAGGGTAATATATACTCACTCTCAGATACTTTCGCTGGCCGTGTATGCGAATTCAGAGATGATCGTGGCTTAAGCACTGGGCTGACAGACTCACTCCTCATCCATAGTTATATATCCAGTCGATAAAGTGTGAGGGGAAATCAGTTCACTTGTCAGGCTCAGCAGGACCAAGCAGCTCAGATGATTCCAGATCTGTTTCACCTCGGCACCCCTGAAGGAGTGTATGTTTATACCAGAGCAAACTTCTGCTTTTATCCAGCGGTTACCAGTGCAATATAATTAAGGGAGGTTATTCGATAGCTAGGAAGTTTCTGAGAGACTTACACTTCTCGGGCTGTCGAGTTCGATTGTACAGCAGGCCGTAGACTTGAAAACAGCTTGTCTAGCAAGGCGCGTCGACATGCTTCAGGGAGACCGAGAGGGTTCAAACCGGATGAATTTAAACCACGGAAACCCCTTTCAGTAGTACTTGGGCACGCTCTAGAAGACCCTCCATGTGATGTTTCCGGCCACTAGCTCAAGGAAAGCTCAGGGGGTTCCCGCTCAGAGTAACAATGTAAAAATTCTATGCAGGGTTCCAAATGGGCTTAGTAGATGGTTGGTAGGAATAAATATGCGGTTGGCACAAGTACGACTTCTGCATTTTGGTAGAACATTTGTGATCGTTTTCGTTAAGGAAGATGGGCCCATCCATAGATGGGCAAACATTGATTAAATCCGGCTGATATCAGCAATCATATTAACAAAGTGAAGATACTGAAATACATAATAAGTTAATCTTATAAAGCTTAGACAACCGACCGATAAAACTAAACCTCTGATATGAACTTAGTTAACAGAAATAACACTTGTATATGTAAGTTAGCACACTAGCAGTCAGAATCAATCATCGAAAATGAAAAGAATCTGGTAGGACCTAACCGCTTCATAGAATGTATGGCTTAGGGCTAGGACTACGGGAACCTCGTGCAGATTGTATATAGTGTTGCTTCCCCTCAGTCCCCTTCTTTTCTCACCACNNATTCTCTTCTTCCTGCGCCTAGATTCAGCCCTAACATGTATAAGTATTGCTTCAAAGGCTATTTTTCATGAGAAATACTTCTGTTAGACGAAACTCATACTAGCTCTAATTAAAACAGTAGATAATACGGATTTTAGAGAATTCTTAAGATTCATAATAAATAAATTAAAACTTAAGTTGATATTGATAAGATAAAAATGTTTGAACCTGTGAATACATAGTCTATTTACAGTGTTCAGTGTTCTAGTATGTAATTTTAATCTGTACTTATTATAGATTTTATGCCATTTGAAAGATCATCAATGCATAACTTAGAGATTGTCTTAGCTAGACCTATTTATACCGTGATTTTAAATACCAAGTTATCTCATTATAAAGAGCATAGAAGCATTGATAGGTAATTTAATTTGCACTTAAGAAAAGACTCTTCTAAACTTGAACCAGTATGTGTGGCGGCGACACTAGAGGAATTGATATTGTGTATATTGAGCGGTGGCTAAATTTAAGGCTAATATAAACTGCTTACGTTAAACTATCTCAGCTGCACGCCTTGAAATAAGGTGACATTTTCTTCATAAATATCATCTCTGCCTTGCGCGCAGTTCACGTTAATAATCCAAGATGCCGAAGTGAAGATACAGGACGATGTATTATACCGATCAGCTATGGTGGTGCAATATTTGCACGGATGTTCAAGAGTTCCTTGAAATTTCAGCTCCACGTGCCGAAGTAGTATGGAGTTTGCCCCAGAGTGGAGTGTAGTCCTTGAAAACTCAGCCAGTTATGGACCTCGTCATAGCGCATGACAGATAGCAAAAAGGGGAAATAGCTGAGAAATGGTCAATTTGATGAGTGGCTTCCGTATACCTAGGAGCATTCACCTGAAGGCATAAGTGATGAAAGCCCCGCGACCTAGGCAAGATATATGCGCTGTATATCTAGGGCGTGTTCGGTTGCACGTTCAGTTCTGTATAACCTGCACGCGAAAAGTTGATATTAGCGTAATGCCGGGGGTGATCCATGATGGTGGAGGAATCTGTCTGCCCCACTACAGCGTACTACGAGGTTAATAACTACCACGTTGACCTGGCAGGATATATACACAGCTTTGTACACTACTCTCCTTGTCTAATTCAGTTACAACCTCCCACTTTTCAGTCTGAATACACCATGGAAGTTTAACCCTGAGGATGGCACACTGAACACAAGGCCTTTATGCAGACAATGTTGGAAAAGAGTGTAAGTGGGTCTTTATACAAGATTATAAAGAGTTGAACGTGCAACTGAACACGCCCTAGGCTTGATATCAACCTATGACCTTGTTATCCAAACAGCTTAGTGCATGGTCGCTTTGACATATTTTGCCCCTTTTTAGATGGTCAAAGAAGCTTCCTGGAGAACTCCATACACCTCAAAAAGGCACCTCCGGGGACTGTGAAGCTGCTGTGTTCATAGAGCCCACCTTTTATCGAGTGTTATATGGAAAGTAAGATACAGAGACAACCCTGTCCAATCTCTATGTCGGTGTTAAACTCTGGAGACCATACATCCATAACTACTCGCGGCCCCACCCACTAAGTAGTGCGCGTTTTTCAACCCCTAACCACGCGATTACACCTATCTCAAGATG
>JAFEJD010000175.1:0-29564 GCA_018296065.1 Blastomyces percursus | reverse complement strand
ATGGTGGATTACGTTAACTAACTTAGTTAACTAACTAGTTAACTAAACCAATTTGATTAGTTACCTAAGCTATTCTTCCCCATGACATAACTAGTTAGCCGTGCACAGCCAATCACATGCCCTCTCTTGTCACCTGGGCGGGCTGGATGTGTCATCGTCCACGGGTAGTTATCTGTAGTCAAGAGGACGGACGACCTTGCCCCTCTTGACGCTCCTCTCCTGACTCTCGTGTCTACAACACCTTTACAACTACTACAACTACAACTCAGCTTTCTACCACAGCAGCTACTTTGATAATAACTTATGGAACTGTCTCGCTGCATCTACCAGCAGCTTGTTCGTGTCCAGTGAACCGTCTTGTCGTTTGTTTGCCTTGGAGAAGCGAATAGCTTACTCTGGAGCTCCTTTCCTCTATCCATCCGCTCTCTTGGTTCCCCTCTCTCATCTGTTTATATACATCTTAATACCTCCTTAGTTCTTGCCCTATAGCTATCCCGTATTCATATTCCACGATATCTGGCATATCTGGAACATCACTCTGTCATTTACTATTATTAGTCATATCTTGCCCCTAGGGTCGTCTTTACCTGGTCGTTTCGTCGTCGCCTCAAATTGACAGTTGACCTTCTTCCCGAGTCCCCTGCCTGAGCTATCTCATTGCAGACGCGGGAACTGCAGGGATAGTGGTACTCTTATTTATAGTACTCTTCACATACCGTTCCATCTACACAGGTTACGGCCCTTTGGTGGCCACCTCTTATCGATCAGATTTCAACCACCTTTTGGATGCCCCCAGCGTCTAACCCCTCGCGCCAACAAAGTCGGTCCCCGGCGACCAAGTCTCCCTTGTCCCAGCAGCTCACAACTCCAAAACAATCAGGCCTTGGTCGTCAATCTAAGAAAAAGGGAAGAAATGTTGTCGAGCGAGAGGACGGGGCAGTCAAAGCTGAAACGAAAGCGTATCTGGACGATACCCAGTATGTGACCTATTCTCTGCTTCCTTGTGGTTTTTTTTGCCCACAATTCTTCCCTTAACCTTCGGCAGCACTCATAACTACGAATCAACACAGAATTTATGTTTCTAATGATCAATGTACTCCGTATTTTAGAGCCAGATCCTCCCCAGCTGCAGACCTGGAAGATATCGACCCGCAACCTCAGCTTGTTGCCGTACAGCAACATCCAACCAACATCATTTCGCCAGTCTTGAATGCTTTGAATTCTTTTGGTGGCCACGACAATAGTGATTCTGTCCATCGAACTGATTCCTGGGCTAGGTCGATCCCTTTTGGAAAAAGCCCTCCCAATGACCTTATGGATGGCTTGAGCATTGGCGAATCGCCGCCAAATTTTGCTGCAATTGGAGAAAAGGGAGGTTTCAGCCATAGCCCTTCACCAGCCTCCCCATCGCTAGGGAATCCTCGGCCCTTGAGCTCTGGGAATGGCCAGCCGAATTACACGCCAGCAAGGTATCGATCAGCGGATAGACAACGTTCGTCGAGTAGTCATCAGAGGAATCAGCTTCTTTTGCCTCATTTGCCGCAACCGCACTTTTATTCTGCTCCTGACATCGACATACCACATTTTCCAAGTCCGAATATACGACCTGCGGCGGAAGATGGTTACACTTTCTGTGCATTCGATGCGATTTCGAATACCTATTCAAAACCAAATAATAAATTTGGCGGAAAGGTCATGTTGATTGGTCATGATGGGTATCTGGACGTTCTTAACGTGGAGAGCGATAAAGCCAAAATAGTTGGGAAGCTTGATGGACTGAATGGAAGAGTGCTGGATGCCAAGATCTTGACCTGGGCGTCTGGGATCGATCCTTTCGCATCTTGTCGGCCGCTAATTGCCATATCGATACATGGTCCTGCACAGACAACTGACGATGGCGGTGCATCGTCTTCCGCAGATTCAGATCAGGTCGAAATAGTACCTGCAGTACCGAATCTGCGGTCAAAGCGTGAAGATCCCCCACAGGCGCAGACTCGAGTTCAAGTGTACTCTCTCAAAACGCAGGAGCTCATTACAACTCTCTATTCAACGAAACCTGTGCCGTGCTTCGACCATCACTTCCCTGGCTTGCCAGTTTCCGCGTCGTCACCTGTAGGAAATTTGAAAATATATGCCAGTGGAAATTTCGTTGTAATCGCTTCTGGAACGAGCGGCGAGGTTTTCATTTATAGTATAATCCCCCAGTCATCACGCGGTTCCTTTCAGTGCCTTGGAAAAACGTGGACTAGTATGCAATGGAAAGATGTTCGCAGGTATTCTAGCTCGTCGAACTCCACAAATGACCCGGACGATTTTCAATCCGATACTAGCCGCGCTTCGACAAATCAAGTCACCCCAATCCTATCTCTCAGTGGCCGATGGCTCGCTGTCGTTGCGCCCTCTGCATCGCACCGAGTTTCCCTCCATGGAAACATCCCTTCCCATCTAATCCAAAAGAAAACTTATGGATTAGACAGTCATACGCCTCCTTCTCGCCCTTCAATTACGTGTGGAGTTGACTCTGGAGAAGGAGAAAGCCTTCTCAATAAGGTTGCAAGAGGAGTCACGCAAGAATTATTCAAGGGTGCTCGATGGATCGGAGATCAAAGCGTTCAAACTTGGAACACCTACTGGAATAAAGACGCTCAGCTGACGCAAGCGACCCCTTCTCGTCGCTCTCACCAACTTGAGGCACAAACGGGATACAATATTCTTCCTCCAACGCATGCTCCTGACACTCAGTCAGGGCTGGTAGGCGAACCTGATCTTGTATCGATCATCGATTTGAAGAGGTTGGAGGAAGCGCATGATATGAAGTCAGCCTTTCCCTCCCCGGTAGCCACGTTCCAACCGCCTAATGGATGTAGTTTTCTTTCGTTCACACCAAGCGGCCTCATGCTACTAACCTCCAGTAAAAATGGGGATATTCAGCATATTTGGGACCTCATGCAGATAAAGCACTGCAGAGCCAGGGCATTCATATCGGATGATCCCACTTCTATTGGAGTGGCTTCCAATCCCCCAGCACTTCATGTACGACAAGTCGCGAGATACGCCCGACTAACTACGTCAAGCATCGTTGACATTATCTGGACCGCTCCCATTGGAGAGCGTTTGGCGATTATCACTAAGAAAGGCACTGTTCATGTCTATGATCTTCCCCGCGTTGCATTCCAATGGCCACCTCTTCGCCGAGTTACACCATCCAAGATGAACCAAAAGGATACTTCCGCTGCTGAAGATCATGAGGAGGCCGCTCCTAGTAACCCATTCTCCGCTGCCATGAAACTTGTTGGTGGCACAACTCAACCTATTTTCGCCGCTGTACGTGGTCGTGCACCGAGTGTTGGAGCGGCTTTTCAAGGTGGTGCAGGGACATTCGGAATTTCAGCTGCAACGGGGGTTCGTGGTGGTAGTAAGGTTGTCGCTGCGGGCTTGAGTAAGTCAATGGGCGCAGCAACCGGTACCGTTAACACCCTTCGTCGGGTAGGTGAAAACCGTCTACATCTTTCTGCCTTCTCCAGAGACGCTGCTCGGTCTCGAGTCACCTGGCTTGGCACGGAAGAGGAGCCCTTATTGGGTGTAATTGAGGGTGGCAGGTTTACAGCATATACAATTCGACGGAGTTTTTCAGCGGGAAAGAACAAACAAAGCCCTTCTGTTGTTGGAAGTAAATCAGCTGAGATCCGTTTACCTGCTAATGCCCAGTTGCCCAGCGGGCCTGAGCAGCAAATGCCCATGCTGCCAGAAACCCAAGTTTCTGGATTCTGGTCCATGTCTTCATCTACGCTAGTGAGACGATCGAGTGGTAAGCTTAAATCTCAACCTCTTTCCCAGGCAGAAATCGAGGCCAATGCGCCATATCAGCCATTCCATACCGACCGCAGAGTGAATCTCATGGTATATCCTCCCGGCTATGAAAAGAAAGATGCTGTTCAGTCACAGCAACAGTGGGCTTTTGGGAACGATATTCCCGCGATAAGACTCAATTTGCGCCCGGCCACACGTAGCGATGAAGATTACGAATATAATACCGGCATCGGACAGAACACTAGTGCTGGTGAGATAGAGAATTTGATCAGTCTCGGAAACGGTGGGGATGACGTTGAGCATGTAGTGATTACAGCTCGACGGAAGAAACGGGGAACAGCTTCCTCGTCCACCATCACTGGTGGTGCTGCTGCTGATGAAGACGGCTTCTTTGAAGATGATTGTGATGTTTTGGATTTCGCACGGGATCGAGTGTGATATTAAATATATTGTTGCAGTGTAAATCTTTTCTTTTTGTGCTTATTGATTTACTCTGCCCTTTTTTTCATTAATTATACCTTTTTTTCTTTCGACCCTTGACGGTAACGACATCAGGACCTGGCGCCCATTTTGCTTTTTAAATCATATATTTTCCCTTCGTTTGCTAACTTTTCTCCCAATTTTTTCTGCATGCGGGACGGCTAGATTTGATCCTGGTGTTGTACAGACCTCCTTTCATAATTCTCATATGGTGGCATCGGCATTCTCGAGAGAACATACCCCTAGTTTAAGATATAGCCCTGTGGATTTGGCGCATTCGCATTCTTTGCTATTTTTTGAATATTTTGGATGCGACGCATGTAGATTTGGCCTTCCCTTCCCCGTCCAGCTCGTCACTATAAATCTAACACCTAGAACTACGCAACGAATAAAAACCTCACTATCAAAGTTTTAGTGATGTTAAGGGTGTTGCTTAATATTTTTTATTTTTTTTTTTATTTTTTTTTTTTTTTTTTTTTATTTTTTATTTGTTTTTGTTCTTGAGAGATTACCTGTGCGTAGTGAATTTGTATATCTGTGCATATTTCTAGCTTATTTTTAGTTATTGGCGTCGCTGTTACGATTACTTTTGCTTTTTTTTTCACTGTCGGACAGGTATATTCCCCAACTGAACATTGCTTAATTGGAAGCCCCTTTTCAACGTGTCCATTTTGCCCCCGTCACCCTTGAACAGTAGGGACATTGGGTAGTTTTAAGTTGCCCCTTGTCCGAGTGCCGTGCTGGCCCGCACTTCGTAGAGCTACACGAGAATAGGGGATTTGGACCGTGGATTTCTACATACTCGTGGATCTTCGGCCCATATATATATATATAGCTGGATAAAATTCTATTGACTTGTGCATCTTCAAGAACATGCTACACGGCATCTGTACAGGGTTTGTTCAATCGATCTCACTTACATCCAAGATCAAATGTTGAAGTGCGGTATAGACGTACTTCATAACCAATATTTCTCATGGATAGATGCGTAATTCTGGATACAAAGAGTAAGCGTTGAATTTCCATGCCACTGAAAATGGGGTAAATTGACATTACATTCCTCGTGAAAACGCTGAGTCCCGCTTTCGTACTCAACGCACTTTGATATATGCCACCTCACCCCATTTCATTCTCGTCAAGCCACCGCCTCCTAAATTCGCTCAACCTCCCCGTCCTCACCCTCGTCATCTCCCTCCCAGACTCCGTCTTCATCATACCCTCCAACCTCTCCAATTTCTCGCCAAAATGCTCAATCACTTCATCTAGCTCCCAGCTCCCTCGCCCCTGGCCCTTAGCCCCCAGGTACGTAAAACACCTCCTAATCCCCACCGCACCCAGGGCATCCAGCCTATCCGCATCCTGCACGATAGCTAGCTCCGGATACCCTTCCTCAAAAATGAGCCGGCGGATTACGCCCGGGTCTTTCATTTCTGTGGAAAAGGAAACGTGCGAGACTATCATCTGTACTCTGGCGGCAAGACAGGGGTCTGCGCCGTTGGAGAGCAGTGCATCATAAACGATGTTAGTTGTTGCGGTGACGGGATTGGTAGTGGGGAGATACTTCCTATCCCCGATATCGTGGAGTAGGGCTGCGAGCGTGAAGGTGATATCGTCGTATGTGGTTCTGGATTGGGGAAAACTTGCGCGCTCGGAGGCTAGGAGTATAATATACAACGTTATCCTCTAAGAGTAGCCGTAGCACTATTCAACAACACCCCCTTGCTACGGCGCACTCAGGCTCTGCCGCCCGGCGCCCCTAGCTGCCAATTCGTTCACAAACGCAATAATAATTAATTGCAGAATCCGTACCCTGATTTCCTCATTAGGAAAGGTGTCCGTACGGCAATGACCGTAAAAATCAGAAAACACAAGCAAATCCATCGATCCGCTGTATCACCATTACCATCCACTTATTCCTTCTTGCCAATTTCCATTAATCCAATCTTCTTGACGAATTCTGCAAAAGCAGGCTTCTCCAGCGGCTTGGTAAGGCCGTCGGCTATATTGGCCGTAGAGCCAACATGCTCCATGATGATCTCCCCTTTTTCAACCAAATAGCGGAGAATATGATATCGAATTTCGATGTGACGTAATCTTGTCAAGGACTCCCCCTTTGCTAGATCAATTGCCCCCTTATTGTCAACTCGTAGGTGTGAGCATATCTTTCCTTTCCTTTCAACCAACCCGGCGTCATATAACATGTCGTTCAACCAGATTACCTCGCATGCTGCTTCGCTAGCCGCAATATACTCAGCTTCCGTGGTAGATTTGGCGATCGAGGTCTGCCTCTGCGACCACCATGATATCGGCGATCCGTTAATAAGGATAACGTAGCCTGTAGTCGATATGTATTGGGGATCCGCCCCCGCCTAGATTCAGAAAATATTAGAAAACAAATATTAAATGAGACTACCCAGTCTGAATCGCAGTATGCCACCGGACTCAGGCCTTCGGTAATCTCCTTTCGGTATAATATGCCATGATTTTTCGTTTTCTTGACATAACGTAGGACGTGCTTTAATGCCAACAAGCTTTGTGCCGACGCGAGTTAAAACGCGAGAGGTAGTTGACCGCGAATGCCAGGTCTGGCCTGCTGCTTGAGACCAAATACTGTAGCGATCCTAATCCTTGACGATATCTAGTAGCTGTGAAATCGTCATCCAATCCGCCATCTTCATCAGGTGAAAATTCTAAACGTGTGCTGGCCGCCATCGGAGTGCTAGCCGGGTTAACCTTGTCCATTCCAAAGTCCTCAAGAATATCCTCAATATAGCGGGTCTGCGTAACCGCCAAATCGCCATTCTTTTGACATATTTCCATCCCAAGGTAGGGCTTGTTCTCTTCGACATCCTTCGTCTCGAGTCTTTTGGCGATCTTAGCCAATATCCAATCTAATTGCTGCTCTTGCGGCCCCGTCACCCGACAATCATCGACGTCTAATGTCAGGTAAATCTTGCGAGTAGGGTGGTATAGGAATCTACCGTCATAGGGCGATATTTTGAACCCCAGTGTAGTGAGGTGCTCCGTCGCGAGGAAATACCACACCCTTGCCGCTTGCTTCATTCCGTATAAGCTCTGGCGGAGTAGGCCGACCAAGGCCCCCTGCTGTGCTTGACCCCTGTAGGCAGTTGCATAGATACCACCTCGTTCTACGGTAATATGCCATTCAAGAACGCGGACACGTAGTCGATTGATTTAGCTTTCCACCTTTTCACCGCGGATATAGCAAATAAGCTTCGCGATGTAGGCCCCGAGACCACTGCGGCGTACGACTTCGTATAATGAACATCCTCCTGTTGCAGGAACCCCTAACCACCCAGCGGGCTCTGAAACGGATTGTTTCTCCCTTATTGTTGAATTTGCGATCGAATACCCACTTGTCTGTTAGGATATCCATCTCTGGGGTCTTCTCGACGACAATATACGTCTTCTTTGCTACAAACATCTTGACTTCTTTTCTCATTGCTTCCTGCCAATAGTCCCAATCTGGGCTTCTTTTAGCCTCAGTTAGGGTGGTTGAGCGATCGGTTAGAGTGCTCAGGACAGGATCATCATCATTGGCATGACCCTCATGATCGACTAGTTCTGTCTCATTTTCCAACAGGTAGGTAGGGTCTATCGCACCCTCAAGATCGCCATTGGCAATCATCTTCAAAACGTGGTTTCTCCTTAGCTAGGCGTCATAGGAGGCAGTGTTGCCACCCATTAGGCAACTAGGACGTCCAATTCTTCGGGTAGCTCATTACATTCCTTTATTGCGTTCGCGGGTGCTATGCCCATGTCAAGAGCCTCATCAAATACGACGTCTCGCGCGATCTCTAGGAGACGTGCAATAGGATCCCATATACGATATTGGTGCAGTCCTTGGTAGCCAACTAGTTTTTGCCACTCTTTTCCGTCAGTCCTATCCGCGAGCTTGTTGGACACTTTCAAATCTTTCTTGTAAACCTTGCAACCCCATCTGCGTATCCAATGAATGGTAGGTTGCACGCCGGTCCACGCCTCGAATGGCTTAAGTGCGGCTCCTTGCTTGCATACGAAGATCTTAGTCGACGTTGGGGACGTATTGATTATCATGATCGCGGCTTGCATAGCTTCACCCCATAGCTCCTTCGCCAATCCGCTATCGAACAGCAGACTCCTTGTCTTCTCTGCTACAATACAATTCGCGCGTTCCGCGGGGCCATTCGATTGCGGTGTGTTAGGCGTAGTTGTCTCATACGCGATCCCCTTGCTCTGGCAGTAGGCCTTAAGATCTTGGCCGTTAAATTCTCTGCCACCATCCCAGTGTAGAGTCCCTACGCGGCACTGCTAGTTGCCTCAACGCTCGCAATAAAATTCATCAATCTTGCGGTAGATTATCCCTTAGACATCATAAGGATTGCTCACCTGTAGCGGGAAGCATCGTCTGTAACCTTGTCCTTTGGACAGCAGGCCTTTCAGCAAAATTATCCCCTATGATGGACCATAGAGCATATGCGGATAGTTCAAACTCCTTGGGTATAGTGAAATGGGATTTCGCCTGCGGGGCGATCGCAGACCACATGTAGTTGTATAGCCACATGTTGCGTTCTTTCCAAAAACGTTGCATATCAGGGCTGGCATCACCGTTGGGGCCACTCTGCTTCTCATCAAGGATATCATCGGTCTCAGACTGCCTCTTCTTTCCACATGGGGTAGTTCGCGGATCCGGTTAATACAACTGGCTTCCGAATGGGTCTCACTTGGACACGGAATTCATTAAGGATCTTCATGACGGCGGATGTTCTCCCTTTTCTTTGCAAGTAATCTGCCAGGTCTGCATTGACATTTTAATCACTGGCAGAGGCTTCAGTAGCCCCGCTAGATCTCATTCTTTCGAGCTCATGTTGGAGTCTCGCGATCTCCAACCTCATACGAGTTTCTTCGCTCGCACTGTCACGGCCGCTAGGGCCACCCGCGTTATCCGACATCGCGTCGTTAACCGGGTCTTCATATTCGATATTTGAGTCGTTCGATTCCTCTTCGATCGTATCGTCAGACTCGAATGCCTCTGGGGCTTTTATCCTTCGGTCAGTTGCAGGCGTTGGCAAGCCTGCGTTCGACCCCTGTGCTTCAGACGTTTCCGGATTCCTTCTACGCGTTGACACGTATTCCTTCGTCAAATCAGGCGTTCCACCAGATCTGAGATTAAACCACGAGTTCAAATTTATTAACATGACATCTAGGGTCGTGTAAACGAACGTGGAGACGCGATTTTCGCACGTTATTGCAGCTTTTCGTTGCTTGTAGAGGCCTTCATAACCTCTTGGAGGATAACAACCCCCTCTCACAGGGTCTGAGCCCGCTGAGATAACATGTATTCGATTATATAGTTATGTATATTGTTACTGCATACGCCTGTATGCAAACTCTATAGTTACTGTACATGAAAATAAAGTCGTGAGAGGAATATTCATTATTCAAGGAGCCACCAACACGGAAGTCATCATTAAACTTTTGATAACGCATACCCAGTGGTATCCGCGACTTTGCTCTGCTGAGGAGACTTGAAGCCCCATGGCGGATGCAGAGGGTCCGTGCACTCACGACCACAGGCGTCACAAATCCACCACCTCGGACCCCGAGACGGCAACGTCTTCGAGCAGCCCTTGCACGTAAAATCGTCACGATACTGGCTGTGTCTAAGTCGTTCCATCTTGACTTTGTCGCGCTCATACCGTTGTTCCAGGCACTGAAAAATGAGAAATGTTTTGCAAGAACTACACACCAGGCGTTCATTTTCGATACTGTCATGACTGAATCGGCCTCTTGAGCCGTGGTATTTACCCGCCAGTGTAATCTGTCGATCACAGCTCCTACCGTTGAACCGTGGGCGGGTGCAGACCTTGGTGAAGAAGCAGGGTGAACAGTAGGGCTTGCAGGTTTCTTCATGGAGCAGGTCGAGTTGGGGTCGGGAAAAACGCCTCATTTCGCCGCATGACTAGATTATGAGAGTGAGTTGTTAGATATGCCCAGTTGGATTAGTTGGGTGATATTGGAAAAAAAAAATAAATAAATAAATAAAAATAAAATAAAAAAAAAAAAAAAAAAAGTGATGAGGAGGTACGGGAAAACGGGGCGCGGCGCGAAATAATAATAGTGAACTGGGAGATTGGGGCATACTTTGCATATTGGAAACCGGCATACAAAACACCCAGTTTTTGTAGCGTTATCACAAGCATATATCCTAAGTATGCCTAGCCCGCAGCCGCCAGAATGGCCATCTGGGAAAACCGTCTGTCGCATTTCTTTTGATGCCAGGCTCAAGTTTACCAGGTCTTGATAATGCAAGTGTTGGGCGACAAGGGTCAGAATATCAAGATGTAGAAACCTTGCCAGTGGAGCGCTTTCGCTTTTGGCTTTGGCCCGAACCATCATAGGTGCTGAAGGGGAGTCGTAGCGTTTGAAAAACGGAAACGATATAGAATATTTCTGGAGTCGGTCCTGAATGGGTAGAGAGACGAATTGGCTCATTTTTCTCATGTAGCGAACATAAAATCTGCATCGTGATAGTACGGAATTGGGCAACAAATCAAGTGCACTCCAGAAAATTTGGAAGGCTGCTTCGCCGAAGCTATATGGGATGAAGCAGATAACTTTAAGTGCGGAAAGGACAAAGGGCTCTTTTCGTTTCCTTTCAGGGGTCATACGCGATCGAACACCAACGATTGAGACAACCAAGCTAACGATGATGTTGAAGAATGTAACTAGTATATATATGACCCTGTGTTCAAATTAACAAAATTGGAAAGCAAAAGATAGTGGATATGTGTAAGTTAAACACTTCGACAGGGTGCAAGTGAGGTGTACATACAGAGATCCAATCCCAAATCTCCACTGGGATACAAAGTCCTTACAGATTTTATCAGATGGTACATTCATATCAGGATTGTCCAGATAGGTATGAAGAGTTTCAAGAACGTGGAAATAACTTTCGTTGCCGTTCATGGGAACCTGCCAGGTTTCTGCGTTCCTGCAGGGCCCCGGGGAATGGGGAATATAGGTCGCCTGGCGCACCGTGGCGATAGCAAAATAGACCATGATAGCAGCGTCAAACAGGCCGATTAAAATGACATAAAGACTAGGAACGAGCATGGTCGGTATCCACATGGCAAAGTTCCACCAGAATCCGATTTTGCTCTACAACAGAAAGGAGAGGGACATAAAATTAGTCCCTCAAGAAATATAGGATGCACAGATAAGAGCTGGCACAAAATAAAACGGAAGAAGAAGCCAAGGGGAAGAGGAAAGTGGTAAGAAATATGGCACGAACCCATTTTGAAGCAAGATGGCTCAGGTAAAATGTATTGGGATGGAAAGGCGGTTGCTGAACAATCGCAGCATGTCCTTGACATAATTATAAGCAGTTGATGTCAATGACATGTATATACCCAAAACTACATGTCCAGCGAATCGAAGGACGCCGGAAGGGATACCAGTGCCAATCACAAAGGCTCCATTATACTCAACCAGCATCGTCTTGATTTCAACTTCAATAACAAAATACGAAGGTTTGAAGTATTCTTATCAAGCTGGCAGCGAAGCGCCGATACAGGAGGTTCGCATTATGAGAGAATAGAAGTCAATGATAGAGGGGAAAGCACGCAAACGGTGCAGAGGCGGGTGATTGATAAAGCATGGTGAGGCATGATGGCCTTAATATTCCCTCCAACAATCAAGCCTTGAGGAATTTTTCGCGCTTCGTATTGGCTGCGGGAATCTGCCTTTAGCAGCTGGGAAACAGCCGAACGAAGGCTCTGTAAAGCCGCTACGAATGGGTCGACACTGGGGTTAAAAGAAGCCCACTTGGCGCTCTCCCGTGCTGGCACAGCCCTCCAGGTAGCGGACTCTCACCCGCCACGGATCACGGAACGTGAGTCCCTTTTTTGTTGCCAAGGGATTCATTCATGCGGTGGTTGGCACTTGTTGGCAATCTGCAGGCTGCCGAAGATGTGATGTACCTTGTCGCGTTTGGAATAATATGCACAACGTCGGGATGTGATGTCATCAGTTAGCCCAGGGCTCTCTCTCATCCGATAAGGGTGTTTTGCCAATGCGTTGGCGCTTTTTCTCTTCGATGATATTTCAAGTCAAACATTCTGACTCATATATTCTGTGCTTTTGTGCATCATGTGAGCTAAGGAAGCTCAGGGAAGCGGACACTCCCGTCTGGAAGGACAGGGACCTACCTCCTGTTAAACGTCGGTTGGGCAGAGTTGAGATAGCACTTAACACACACGTCACACACATGGTGCCAGAATGCTAGTTCCTTCAACAGCAAGCGGTAATCGCCTTTCAATATAAAATTTCACCCATCATATGATGTGCAGGATGTTGTGAGTTGACTAGAATATGTTATCTAAATCCATGGATGGAATGTGAGATTGGTCGCAAGGGCTGCTTTTGTTCAAGTGGCAAATAGCGTGCTGTCCTGCCATTAGGCCGACACTGGACATTCGATTTTGCCCGACCTAAGACGGAGGATGCCGGCTAATCATATGTTTTTTGTGTAAAATTCTTGAAACTTCAAACTTGAATTGGCAGATCTCAAGGCGGTAAATGTGGTGAGCTATATTATTGAGGGCTGAACAGGGTGGTTTCAATTTTCCTGCCAGGAAATCGCTCGGTGGTCGTATCTCATACATCTTGAGTGTGTAAAGTGCTAGCCAGGGGTTGTTGCTAATGATAAGCTGATAGGAAATAGACAAATGTTCGACCAATGCGCTTTTGACAAGTTAACATATATATGAATAGAGAAGAGAGAAAATAGCCCATGAGGAAACCTGGTAACGATCGTTGCAGAATTGCAAATTTGTATGCCGATACATGCGATGCCTCCCTCGAAACGCCGTCCATAGTACATTTCCCGTAAAATAACCAAATCAAAAACGTGAAGTATGTGCACATTATACATGTATATACCTGGTTGTGAATGAATAAGGAAAGGAAAGAGTTTTGGTCACTTAAGCGAGTTTCTCCCATCCCGTTTCACTGCTCGTCCCACTACTATTGGCATCCCAATTTAAATCTGCTAGTGGACCACTATGGCCGGAACGGAGACCAAGCATCCATCCTACCAGTCCACTGGGAACTATATTCCCGACAATGGAGTAAGTTCTGGACCCTTTACCAACATAAACAGTTGCCTGTTTCCGTTTACACCTACCCAACCACGACTTGGAAGCTGGGGAGAGGGCGTCAAAGATAGCGAAATGAAGGTCTCTGGCCGGACTACCATAAGCTGCCACTGATCTTCCAACTCTGGTATCGATACTGGACAGGTACATCGATCCGTACATAGCCCGTTGCTGAGGTTGCCAGGTAAGGACCTCCGTTCCTGAATTTTGATTCTGGCCATTCCGGAACTGGCGGCCCAAATCAATATTCCCAAGTTTCAGCTCGATAACTTCGATGCCGTTGCCGGAGCTGTTGTGAGCTCGTTGTAAGAGTCGGAGTTCCTGTCGTAAGCTAGTTGCAAAGCCAGATAGACCCCGGGTTATTGTGACTTCAGGGGTTGCGAACGGTGCAGATAACGAAGACTGTATCGAGGGCGAAAGCAAGACTATCGAACTGCTGTTATTCTTTAACGTAAGAAGTGGCAAGAGAAGCTGTGTTGTTAATACAGGATATAGAAGACGACTATTTATAGTGTCGACCCAATTTGACGCTGGAATTGTTGCGATAGGTCCTGTGGGAAATTTTGTAGGAGGTATGATTATAAGTCCGCTTAGTTGGCAAACATGTGGTGGTATGCCAGGCATCGGCGCTTGGGGTTGGGTGATTAAAGATTGAATTACGTGAAGAGAAGGATGGATTTCCGACGGCGTTGAGGGCGTCTATGTTTGGTTAATCAACATTAAACAGCATGTAAAGTCCAGGGTTAGTCCTTACAGTTGTCAAGTCAAGCCACAGAGGCCGAATATCTTCCCGGCCCTCTGCTCGAACGGCATTTTCCTCTTCAGATGAAGCGACCGTAATGAAGATGACAAAGCCGCGACGTTCGAGATCGTTAGAAATAGACCTCGTCATAGGCTCGTGTGGAGAGCCCGCGATAACTATTTAAATCTTAGTACTGGCCGACCTAGAAGAATTCTTGCAAGCTTATCTAAGATGAATCCATACCAATGATCTCCTTACGAGCGCCATTGCCGGCTCTTCGCGCCTTCCTTTTCTTGGTGCTGAGCGTTTTGCTTCCATAGATCAGGAGAGCTCCAGTTCCAACAAATGCGAGGAAGGCTGCTGTCCAGGCGCGGTTTCTTGATACCCAGGCCTGAGCACGATCGAGAATGGATTGCGGAGGGGGTGAAACCGTTCGTTTCGCTGCTGATTTTCCAAGAGCTTTAAACCCCGGTGGCAGCCATGACTGGCGCGCCAACACATCTCGGACGGTTACTGCAAGGTGATCCACATGTTCATTTACAGAGTCTGCAACCTGGGACGAGTATTTTTTAACATCGTTCGGGATGGAAGCAAGCTGCGGATGACAATAACAGCGTCAGCGGCGGGCACAAGTCACCCGGGAGTGTCTGGTACTTACATAGCCAAAAAAAAACTCGTCGTCGCTTGTCATTATGAATTTGTGATAATTTTCTTCAAATGACTTGAGGGATGGTTACTGCTAATAACCTAGCATGCAATTCTCTCCAAGAAATCCTGGCTGATGATGTATTTTGCCCCGTTATGCCAAATCAGACCGCTTTCGGATAAAGGAAACATTATTATTCCGAATCTATGTGTCTTGCATTTTGCACGTGATATCAACTCGAAATGATTCCATACTTCATCCATTAGACAGACAGCATTGAGCTTTGCAAGGCCGAGCAGGATCCAAGTTGATAGGAGGCAACGGGCCTTTTGAGTGTCCTATCGTTCGTCTTCACGGTCGGGTGGCTATCTATATCCTAAAAGCCATTTGTCATCCTATGATTATAAATCCTGGCCACTCACATCACGATTCTCCTTTGAATGGACAGTATATGCTTGCTGCTGACGTGTGGTTAGAATATATTCATCTACCCCTGGAGCATTACTACAGACAAATTCTCAAGCGAGAGACGTTTCTTGGAAGCTGTATCTGAATCTACTTGTTATAACCAAAATTTTTGTTGTTCCTTCCCTGTGAAGCTGAGCCATGCGGGAATTCGATCCCTTGGTCTCTCAATTCGAGCATCTTAAACACAAACCGCGCGAGGCCGAGGCCTTGACAACTCTGCGGAAAGTTGCTTCGCTCGTCAAGCCAATAATGCGCCAGCGTGGATGGAGAGTCGGAACTCTTGCTGAATTTTACCCAGAGCGGAACCTGCTTGGGATAAATATAAATCACGGCGAGAAGATATGCCTTAGACTGAGGTACCCGTCAGATGACAAGCAATTTCTTCCCCTTGACCAAGTTCTCGATACTATGCTACATGAGTAAGTTATTAATGTCTGCATACGAGTATATACTGGATTTTAACTTGTTCAGGTTATGCCACATTGTTCACGGGCCTCACAACCAGCAGTTCCATGCCCTATGGAACCAACTTCGTGATGAGCAGATGCAACTCTCTCTAAAAGGTTATACCGGAGAAGGTTTCTTGTCCGAAGGGAAGCGGCTCGGTGGCCAAAGGATACCCCTGCACGAAGCTCGTCGGATTGCCCGGGTTGCAGCTGAGAAACGCCGGACCCTCACATCGGGTTCTGGGAGAAAAGTCGGAGGTACTCCCGTTTTGCGAGGAACAGATATGCGACAAGTGATTGCAGATGCAGCCCAAAGACGAATAACAGTTACCAATGGGTGCGCTGGCGGAACCATTGAAGGGGAAAAATTGGCGGACGAGGCATCTAAAAATGGCTTCAGAACGAAGGCAGAGGAAGAAGATGCGAATGAACGAGCTATTATACAAGCGTATATTGAACTTATCCAGGAGGAAGAAAAGGAGCAATATGGAAACTCCTATATTCCCCCAAGCGGAAGCCATCCTGCTGGACCCCGCGCTTCTCTTTCTCCTCCTCCTATTTTCCGAGATACCAAACCTAAAACTTCTGCTCCACAGCAGCAAAATCCATCTGATAGCCCCTTCATCGATCTGACCGGAGACAGTGTTACTGACCCAGAGGGTTGGGCTTGCCCTGTATGCACGCTTGTGAATCCAGCATCGTTCCTCTGCTGTGACGCCTGCACATCAGAACGACCACCATCAACCAAACCCCTAGTAACGCCCGAGAAGTTCGTGAAACGTGCCCGTATTGAACCACAGTCTTCCACTGGTAACATAGCCCAGAAACCGCGAAACAAAGCTATCCAGGCTCTTCTCTCGCTAGAAAAGAAAATTCCGCGAAAGCCCCTGGGTTGGGTTTGCCATTCCTGTGGCGCTTTCATGGAAACACAATGGTGGACTTGTTCTGCGTGTGGGACAATGAAGCAATCATCATAGTAGCCGACTCTGATGTGGGTTTTTGATAATGGCTTATGAATTATGTATCATATTTTGAAATCAACTTCTTTGCTTTAGCAGGGTCGGCATGGTGTATATGCGTAGAGCTTTATCTTTTGGCTGGGTATTGACATATCCCTTTTTTATTGTAATTTAATGTGTCTATTCTCCTTTTCCAATTTCCATTTCCATTTTTTTAATTTTATTTCAGCAGGAACTTGACAACGTATTATTGCCAATACAAAGCCAGCCTCCTTCCATATATTTGTCACGTGATTTCAGAATAAAACCGTACCAAATTTTTGCGAAGAACTTTGAACCTTTTCCAATCTCAAACTTTCTCCCCCATGCTCGCACTCAACAATGCTGGAAGGATTTTCCCACACAAACGGCACAATGCTCCACCAAAGACATATCTGTTGCTATCTGTGCTAATATGTGAGTACAAAATCGCGCCCTGTTCCTTGTTTCTGCAGTTTACACTGGCCCTATAAGCCTGCATTTCCCAATCCACCAATTTTACATGATGAGATAAAATCAAGAACCGAATATATTTTAGGAAGAGCCGGAAGAGGTATGACATGCCGTCACATCAAACCTCATCGGGCGACAGTTGCACTACATTCCTAGCATTGGTCGAGTTTTTTCCTCGTTTCTGCCTTTTCAATTTTCATCGTCATATGTTTATTGAGACCGGAAGGAGGAGAGGTTCAAAACTTTCGATTCTCTGCTGCGGGATGGCAACTGAAGCTCGATGGGGGCGGTTTTTTTTATAAAAAAATGTCGTCGGTGCTTAGAATGGTTCTACTGAGAAAAAGAGAAGCAATGAAAAATTGTTATCGCACTGTGCCGTGGTGCTCTTCTTTGCCCTTGTTCCTTCGCGGAAAGAGCCAGGCGGTGCTGTTGTGAAACAACTTTTTATTTGCAATTGTCAATAGTGTTTACGCATTTGATTGTGGAATCAGACGGCTAACATATTTGCTGCCAATTTAGGATTCAGAAGCCCACTCCCCTTCCAATGGACGTACTTTGCTGGACGACTGTGGAACAAATGTACTGCTTATATAGATTGTGATTATGGGGTTCCCTATTAGTGCTATCGGCGTAATCCCACCGAATCAGCATGGAGCGGGTCGCTCGTACTTCGGATAATATTGGACTGATCGTGGTGTTGAATTCAGTCCGATTTTATGGGAGAGCTGCTAGTTATGATTGAAATCACCAGCGTAATGACAAATTTATTCCATACAAGAAACTTCCTTGCGTTAATTGAAATCTATTTCAACAAAATTCCATTCAAAAAAGCCTTCTTTATATTTACTTCCCAAGAGACAAACCCCTTTCCAACTCCCAATATATGTAGCCGCTGAATTAGATATTTGAAAGTCAAACATGTAAAGCAGAGAACGATGCGAATTCTACCCCTTATGAAAAATTGACGAAATACCGCTTTTTGCTCCCCTTCTCTTGCTGCTCTTCCTTCTCCCACAGCTCCTCATCAATGTAATCCGAACGGCCACGTTCGCGGACCTGGTTGCTTATGAATTTGAGCGCGGCAATATTGAAACCCATTTCATCTTTCTGTCTGGCAAGGACACGGCGTAGGTTGCCTCGGATACCATCAAGCATTGGTCTCATCATCTTGCTCGCCACAATCTGGCGATGATGCGTTTTGAGCATGAAAAACAGGACGCGACAAGTGAGCGGGATTTCCCATCCATTTTTTGCCCAGATATTCAGAAATGTGAATAGGGCCGGTAGTTTTGAAAAGGGAAGAACCAGGAGGGCATCTTGGAGTGCTGCTGCTGGAATTTTTCGTATGACTTGTAGGACATGGCGCTCTGCGGAAATGTTACCCAGGGCTAGATAGACGGGATTGCGCGATGGTGGCGCGGCAATGGAATTGGACAATTTCAACTCCTTCCACTCTCGCATAAGCGCCAGGTCCTCAACGCTGAGATCAAGAGCTTCTGCAATCTTTTCGCCGGCCATGAGAGTTGTCACGGTCTGTTTACCAGCAGCCACTGCCTCTGCTTCGTCTTGTCCTTCAGCATCCTTGTCCTGATCAAGTGAGGTTGCTAAAGTGCTGTCGTAGAGCTCTTCGAGTTCCTTCTCTCGTTCTTCTTCCAAGAATATTTGCTCATCAGTTTGCTCCCATACTCGGATACTTTTATCGTGGCTTGCACTGACGATGAATTCTCCAGAATGGCTGACGGCAAGCGACCATATCTCGCCATGGTGCCCTTCGAGTTTTTGAATTTGTTCGAATTTATCACCGTCCCAATATTTTATCACTCGATCTTTGCTGGCACTGAAGAAGTGATGACCGTTGCCCTCATTATTATTCGGTATGAAAGCTACTGCCATGATGCTGTCTTGATGGGCGAAGAACGCCTTGTGACAATCACCGAAATCCAGGCCCCATAGCCGAACGTTCTTGTCCGCGGAGCAGGTGACGATTAATTTACTGTCGTATGAGATATCCATGTTAAGGACAGGAAGCTTGTGGCCATATAAGATCAAGAATAGTTTCAAAGTATCAACGAAGAAAACTTTGACGGTATTATCCAGCAGCGCTACAGCGATGAGTCGCGCATCGGGAGAGAAGCGAATACTTAGGATATCCTCGTTCACTTTAAGTGTCCTCGTATGAACTAATTTAAGGCGAGGAGTCGTCCGTTTCGTACCTAGAATCTCTTCTTGAACGACCTTAAAATCCCAGAACTTAGCTGTCTTATCAGCACTTCCGGTAGCCATAGATTTCCCATTGGGGTGAACGTGTAGAGCCCATATGGGGCCTTCGTGCGCTTGTATAGTATCCAGCAGGGTAGATGAGGCAATGTCGAACACTTCCAGTTCCCCATTCTTATTCCCCACTACCACGATTTTGTCTCCAGGTAGGAAGGCGGAGCATAATGAGTAACCACATTCCAAAGTTCGTAAGCAGGTTTGGGTTCGCACATTCCAGATCTTCAAACTACCATTCGAAGCGGATGAAAGCATCCTCTCATCAGAGCTCAGGGCAAGCGATCGAATGTCCGTGCGGTGACCGGGCATATCAATCGATAATGCGCGGTTATATTCCGACTCCTCGCTATCTTTCGATTTTCGCTTCTCCGCAGGGATCACATTGTACACTTCTAGTTGATTGTTGGTTGTTGCCGCAAGTAATCTGAGGCCTTTCCCACCCATCCAGTCCCCTGAACGAATTTTTCCACCTGTTCTAACGATAGTATACGACACAATAACTTCAGATATAGGGGCTGCTGAGATAGAGTCCGGTTTATCAGCATCCGCGGCATTTTCTAGCTCATCTCCAGCGCCTTGTTCTCCAGCTTTTTCTCGCCTCCGCCTCCGTTTTCTTGCTAGGCTTTTTTGTACTTCAGTCTCTGTTCGTATCCTCCAGATCTCGATCGATTTTTCAGCGCCATGGACTGCAACGTAATCCAACCTTGGATGGAAGCTGATACCGATTGTTCGGTCTTTGCCCTGTCGATATAAATTACCCCTATCCACAAGGATTTTGCGACCGTCTGTTGCCCCAGTCTCTTTCGCTACTTCATTCATCGCAGCAGCATCGATGGACCACACTCGAAGTTCACCATCGTTCCCTCCAGTTATACATCCACTCTGGTCGGGTGAAAGCCCCAATGACCAACATTCACCGTTGCTCTGCGCGACATGGGTTTCGATGCAGTGCTGAGACGAAAGGTCCCAGACTTTGATCAAGGAATCTTTGCCCGTGGTCAAGAGGAAGCGGTCCTGGTCAGTGTTACTTTGTATTTCAATGTCACCGGCGCCCGACCCGTTCAAAAAGTTGACAGAGGTAATTTGATCCGTGTGCCCCCGTAGTTTGACAATGCCAACCTCTGCGATCAAATCCCATACTATAACATCGGTGTCTTTGGAGCCACTCGCCAAGCGCACTCCCGTACTGTCGAATGCCAACTGGGTAATGGCGGTTTTATGGCCATTAAAAGATATCATAACCGTCGCTAGCCTCGAATCCCATAGACGGATTGTGCCATCCTCATAGCTATTTACCACATGCTGTTAGAATCACATTCATGGCATCTAGGAGAGACAATCCAATTCTTACCCAACCGCGAAAATATCTCGATCTATTTTGCTTTGTGAGATAGCCGTGACCTGTGCGCTGCAATCCACATCCCGCCATTTGTTGAGCAATTCACCCTTTTTCAAATCCCAGCATATCACCTCCTCTCCTGCTCCAACAACTGCTCGTCCGGCACCCGTGTGTCGAGTTTCGGTGGAGACATCTTCGTCAGGTGTCCAAACCGCATTCGACGAAGCAGCAGTAATAAGGCCAAAAGTTTTCGAAGGCTCGAATTTCCTAACGGAATAATCAGGCATCAATAATCCATAAATAAGGTAGACATTTATGCAGAATTGTACTCACAAATATGATTTTACCATTTTTTCCGCTTGGCTGCTTAAGCAAAAATTTGGAGCTCCCTCCAACTTTTTCGCAGCTTTCCCACTTGTTTTAGCGCGCGCAACGGTAAGCGCCTAACTACGGTGGCCGCTACTAACCAGTGCAGCAGTATCCTCCGCTCAACTTCGTCAGTGTTGCGGCAGTGCAGACTGATGCGACCAACATATGTCAAACAACTACTGCAAATATATATTTTTTCGTTTCACGAGTTTACCTGATTGCACACATTGACATGATCCCCGGCCCATCATCATGCTTCTCTTAGATTACCAAAATGTCCTTATCCAATCCCTCCTAACGGAGCGATTCTCTGGGTCTGTTCCGACCCCCTCGCCCCGTTCACTACCATACCATGCCATACGTCGTCGCCTCTCAGCTCATTACAACCCATCCCACCCAACATTTACCAGTGCTAACGTACTCTGATCATAGAGCTCCCCCCGTATCCATTGATCAAATCGTTTCTGATTTTGACGGCGTCACATTCCATATTTCCACCCCAGAAACGAAATCCAAGATCCTCATTTCCATCTCCGTTAAATGTTTCCGCGAGCTGGTGCAATACGGGGCGCAAAGTGTCCTCGAGCGGGAATATGGCCCATTCATTGTCTCTCCAGAGCCCGGTTATGATTTCTCTATTCTAGTTGATCTAGATAATCTCCCCGCGGAACCGGAAGGTAGAGAAGACTTGGTTAATCGGATCGCGCTCATGCGACGGAATGTGATGGCCGCGCCTTTTGAGAAGGCATTCGATGAATTCTCAAAGCTGCAGGAGGAGGCGGCGAGATACACTTCTGAATCAGCGCCCCAAGGTGTGGCGGAGGGAGGTGAGGTTATGTCAATCCATTATCGCGAACAGGAAGCGATATACATCAAGGCCAGCCACGATCGGGTGACTGTGATTTTCAGCACTATTTTCCGAGATGAGACGGACAGGATATTCGGCAAGGTGTTTTTGCAAGTATGTTATTGTTCTCCTGATATTATACGTCATCGAGAAGAATATATTTCTTACCCAACTGTCAGGAATTTGTTGATGCAAGAAGACGAGCGATCCAAAACGCGCCTCAAGTTCTTTTCCGCAATGACCCTCCTCTCGAACTACAAGGCATACCGGAGGTAAAAGCCTCCGGAAGCGACGTCGGTTACATTACTTTTGGTACTTTCACCACTTCTTGCTCTCCCACTCCCTGCAGTGCACCGGAAACTGACTGTACTTTTGTAATGCAGTTCTCTTCCCTCGCCATCTTACACCCCAGCGACGTGGAGAGAATATCTCCCACATCCAGATCTTCCGCGACTATTTCCACTACCATATCAAGGCTTCAAAGGTAACTTCCATGACTTGATCAAACTATCATTTTGGGTCCCAACTAACATCTTCCGATAGGCATATATCCACTCGAGAATGCGGAGACGAACCGCAGACTTCCTACAAGGTATGTATCTTCCCTTTTTGCACTTTGGTATGTTCTAGCTTGACGCATGAAATTAACTATTGAACCATAGTTCTCAATCGTGCCCGACCCGAGAATGAGGAACGGGAGAGAAAGACTGCGAGTGGCAGGACATTCCGTGTACAGGGTTGAGAACTCGCTCCGGAGGAATAACGACAATGCCCAATTTTTCCTAACCCCCTTTTTAGATGTTAACCACAAGTTGCAAATGTTGAATTTTTCATTCCCATTTTCGTATCACTTTCTATCCCACTACCTTCTATCTCTGCATTCATCACTATGCATGCGGATGGAAAGTCCACCAAACGCGAAACTTAATGCTCCGGGAACTACGGTTACGGTGTCTTCGTTTCGAGAAGCTATTTCTCTCCAGAGTTACTTCCTGAAGGGTTCATCAATTCAGTGAACGCCTGGCCTCCAGTAGTAATTTTGCTTCAAATGCATAAACACATAGACGTATTCTACCCTGAGGAAACTAGCCCCTGGAGCCAAAACGTGGAAATATATATGTATCTATGAATGGCAAAAATCCAATTGCTTTTAACAAGAAAAATCAAGCATTATCAGAGGTCCTCATAGGTTATGAATGCCCTCCTTTTCTTCGCTACGCAACAGTTAATTAATCACTACTATCTTCTTCCAGTCCTCTTCTTTAACCTCTTATCCTTGTCTTCCGTCAGCAGCCTACGATATGGCGCCTACAACCCGCTCCAGAACCCAATCCGCTGATCTGATTGGTGGCTTCCCTGTTGAGTCAATAGATAATCAAGAAAATACGCCTCCACCTACTGCAGTTCGAATACGGGCTGCTGCTAGCTCTGCGAATAATGATGACAGATCCCCTACACCCATGCGAGGCCCTGCTGCTATCTCAGCTGCGGGGGGTTTGAATCCTCCAATCAAAATACCTCCAATACCCTGAACGAGTTGCAACTAAAGCTTCAAATCTCTCGCATAGAATGTGAGAAGGCTGAGATCGAACCCGATAACCTACGCCTACGCCTGGAGCTCATGAATCAATCCAATTCAAATCAATCAAATCCACCGGATTCTCCTATCTCCCATCTCCATGGTCAAGCCCCCGAATACAACCTGGACAGCGTTATTGGCAAGAAAATAGCTACCTTCTTCCGCACAGCCAAGTTGGTACTGAAACCCATTAATCTTAATGGTTCAAGCAACTATCTTGTCTGGAGAGAATCTGTTCTCTCCCGCGTTGAGACCGCCAGATGCCATCTTATTCTGAATAATAAGGAGGAGGATTCCCCATTTGGTGAGCAGCAGCAAGATACTACAACCTTCTGGACAGAGCAGAATGAGTGGCTATACTCCTATATTTGGAATTATCTCAGCCCACAAGCCCTGCCTATATAGAAAAGCCAGTCAAGAGATCTGCCTATCTTCTCTGGCATCACATAGAGATCAAATTCCGCAGACCTTTGGAGGAGGAACGTCGACATCTTTTCCACCAAATCTGCACTATTTCACATACAAATGATAGGGATTTCATCAAGAGACTTCAGGATCTGCGTACAAAGCTTGTCAAAATCAATTTCCCCCTGCCAGAGTGGCAGATTCTTGACATACTATACAAGGGACTCTGTGGCTCCAATCTCCGCGAATTCATTCAAACCAAGATAGAAGCCAAACGCACGTCCAGAGCAGTTGCAGTCACCCTGGATATTGACACCCTTCTTGATGAGATCTCTACCCGTTTACCTACAGAGATCAATCAATCAAAATCCATTGATCCTCCGAGCCCAAATCAAATAATGACATCAATAAATCACCTACCCGCCAGCAGAGCCGTGGCCGCCGCTGCCGGAGCCAATCCAATACCAATATTACCCCTGCTAATAATACTACTCCTACCAATACTATTTCTACTAGCGAACGTTGCAGCTACTGCCGCCGCTATGGTCATGAAGATTCATCCTGCCACTATAAGAACCCCCATATGCGTAATGAGGCCTGGCGTCATGATAACCGCCATCTCATTGATCATTTCAAGGCCCAACATGGAAAATACACCAAAAATTCGCCTGCTATTCTCAATGACAATCAGGATATTCAATATGCCAGCGCTGCTATCCCTATGGGTTTGAATACTAGTACTAGTAGCTTCCAAATCGCCTACTGAACGGATACGATCCCCACCTCAACCAAAGGATATGAGATATGAATATGGAAAGGAAGAACATGATACCACACAAAATGTATGATAACTAGATAGACTTTCTGCGTTTTGCTGTAGAGAACCATCCAAGCAGGGGGTGTCAGCGGTATCCACCGGTCCGGTGTTTATCCGTCTTCTACCTAGCTGTATAACTCTCAGCACGCACAAAGATAGATAGAAAAATCAAGCATTATCAGAGGTTCTCACATAATAACTATCGCCATCGTTTATAAAGTGTACATCTAACAAAATCGTGTCTCGTCGCATTACTCCTTCCAGAGGACCAGAAAAAAAAAAGAAAGAAAAAGAAAAGGAAAGAAGAACACCAAAAGAAAGAAACGGAGCAAAACAAATTAAAAATTAAAATTAAAAATTAAAAATTAACCAATAAAAGGAAAAGGGAAAGCGAAAACGATATTATTACAAATTACACCCAAAATACCAACAGCACACATAACAAAAAACATAGGCTCAAGTCGTGAAAAAAATGTCACACCCCAATCAATCTTCAAAGAAATTCAAAATAGCCCTTATACCCTTGGAACCCATCCCATGGCGCGGGTACGCAATGAAAAGCGGCTCCTCAAACGCACCCAACTTAGCCCTGAACTCCGTCTTGCGATTTAGCCCAAACTGTTTGGCAATGGCTTCATACGTGGTCTGGAGCACCTTGCCCTTCGTGGACGACATGTTGTGGCCCGGCGTCAGCGTCGATGACGCGCCCGCGCCAAACGTGAGTGCCTTGATGCCAAACCTGCCCGCAGCCTGCACGGCATGGGTGATCAGATACTCGATGGTCCCGGATGGCGCGCCGGGGAAATCTAAACTGTATTTGATCTGCATGCTGTTTGCGCCTAGGCGGGCCAGGGCGATGAAGGCGCAGATGGTCCCTGTGCTGTCGGTGGCGTAGTAGTACTGGTAATTGCGCGGGCTGCGCCATGGCTTGATGTCCGAGAGATAGATCTGGGGGCCCTTGCGGTTTGCTTGCCACCTCTTGATCCCGTCGTCGATCTTGGAAGTGATGTCTTCGGGAAGAGGTTTGTCGCTGGGGATGTGGTGGACCTTGACGCCCTCGCGTTCTGCCTGGCGGATCTTCTTCGCGATATCTGCGTCCGCGGCTGCTTGGTTGCGGGACGGATCGATGCGGGCTTCGCCGACGCAAGAGAGGGTTCGCCAGCCTAACTTTTCGCCTAGGATTTCTTCGACGGGCATGGAGCAGAGGATCCAGATGGGTTTCAGGCGCGTTTCGGCCTTGAGCCAGCGGAGGAAGCGGATGGTTACTTTGGAGTATTGGCTGGGGTCACAGAGCGGGTTGCCCGGGATTATAGCAAAGCCGTGAGAGCTGGGGACGTATGCCACAGCGGCGCCAGTAGGATGGTCGCGCCAGATTTTATATTTCTCGTCGGGCCACGAGGTCGATGTTGCATCGCCGTAGTTGGCGATGAGTTCGTCCAAAGGTTGGAATTTCCGATCCTGGTCGCCTCTGCCATCGTTTTGATGCCCTTCCTTCCCCCATGGAGGTTCAAGAGTGGACGATTCCGGGTAGGGGAGGATGCGTGATGGATCTGGAAAATCTTGGAAGCTCTTTGGGTCCCTGGGAAATAACGAGGCTAGACGGATGTTTCCAAGTTTCAGGATTAGCATGATTAATCTTTCGAGGCCGATGCCTGCACCGGCATGAGGGGGAGCCCCCCAACGGAAGCCCTCCATGTAGTCCTCCATTGTCGCAGGGTCGATACCAACGTCCTTCATTCGTTGCTCGAGGATCTTTTCATCATGTATTCGCTGGCCGCCGGACACGATCTCCTGGCCTCTGACAAATATATCGAACGAATTGGTGAAGTCAGGGTTCTCCGGATCTTCCATGGCATAAAATGGCCTCGCGGCCTTGGGGAACTTGTCTAATATGAAATAGTCGGTGTGGTATTTCTCCTTTATCAATTCTCCCAATCGAATCTCATCACGCGTCCCCAAGTCTTCGTTTATTGGTAGCTCCTCGCCATCCCGGCGCCATCCACTTTCATTAAGAAGCTTTATTCCCTCCACGAATGGTATAATTGGAGTCTCATCCAGCCAAACCAGGTCTTCATGAGGGAATTGGTTTTTGATAATGTCCACCTCTCTTCGATAGCGGCCATATATCCCTTTGAAGATCTCTTTGAGGACAGAGTCGACAATCTCCAGCGCTTCGTGATAATGTTCCTCTATTGCCATCTCGATATCCAGGCCAGTGTATTCCGTCAAGTGGCGATGGGTATTTGAGTTCTCGGCGCGGAATACTGCGCCAATCTCGTACACACGCTCAAAGTCGCTTGCAATAGCCATCTGCTTGGCTAGTTGTGGACTCTGAGCTAGGAAGGCTTCTCTTGTGAAATACTTGACTTCAAAAACGCTAGCACCAGACTCGGTGGCCGAACTCTGTAATTTCGGTGTGTGAATCTCAATGAATCTCTGCGCATCCAATGAGGAACGGAACAGATTGCTGACTGCGCTCTGGATTCTGAATATGGATTGGGAGGTGTCGGTTCGCAGATCTAGTATTCGATTGGAAAGGCGGGTCCGGTCCAGCACGTGGTTGCGCCGTCCGTCAGTACTAACATCTTTGCTCGGGAGTTCTGCTTCGTAAACGCTGAACGGGATTTGCTCCTGCCTGTGAACAATTACGTGAAGTTCCTGGATATCGATCTCCACATCATGGATTGTGGTTCCCGTAACAGGGACTTGGGACTTTGTTAGCACCCCTTTAACCTTCACAATCGACCCCACCCGGATATGTTCCGCCCATTGAATCATAAGAGTCGATATTGCCTCAGGTTTCTCTGCCAGCACACCCTGCATAGTGGTGATTTGTTGCCTGAGAACGATGAAAATCAGCTTCGACGACATATTACGGATATGATGCACCCGCGCGCGGAACGTGACCTCCTGGCCGATCAAGTCTAGCGTGACATTGTCAAATTTAAGCAGATTCTCCCGTAGACGCTGCCTCGACTGCATCAGCGGCAAATCTCCATAGCGCGCTTTCATCTCGTCGGTTTCTTCTCGTGCTGCCTGCGCATCGCGCTCCCGCTTGCGTGTTTGCGATTGCTCGCTCATCTCTCCACTCAATCGAGACCTGGATTCTCTCTTCAGTTTCCGCGACTGGCGATTCTGTTGTTTCTTGCTCAGGACGTCGCTGTCATCGCTAGGTAAATCTTCACTGGAGGATGCAATATCCCTGTCGAGGAAGAAGCTTGCGAAACTTTTGCGAGGAGAAGGGGAGGACTCGCTATCCGACGATGGTCTCGCGGTCTCCTTTAACTTGGTAAGAGCCGTTTTGATAGTCATGTTGAGGGAGGAATTTCTTCGATGCCTTCGGTGCGATTTTGCTGCCCGCGGCGAAATAAATGGGACTCCCGGATCCGACTCCGGCATGTTGAATTTTATTGTAATTACAAGTTCTACAAGGGAAAAAATGTGAAAAGGAAAAAAGAAAAGACAAAAACCAGGAAGCAGCTACGTAACTCCTTCTAGTTTTCTTGTTTTGACTAGAATACCGATTAGCAAGGACGTAGGTTGGTGTAAAACCAGATCAGGAAATGTACCAGGGAAGAGGGTAAACACAACGGTTATAGTAGGGGGCACTCGTCGGCTTTTTAGAACAATTAAGTTTGGAAATAACTCTAGATCAAGAATGAAAAGACTGGGGAATGAAAAGACTGGGCTTGTCTCTGGAGGCGACTTTCGTAGATATATAACATATTTTACGTAGTATATTAATTAAATAGGCTAGGCCTAACGTTAGCCGCAGGAGAGAAAGGAAACCAACGGAAGCAACGCAACCACCCCCGGCGTCATTTCTAAGCAATGCAAGCCACCCTGTCACAAGCGAGCTTGATTAGTAGATACCTGACCAAGAACGGGGACGAGGAAGTCAAGTCAATAATAATACGCTGCGTAATACGAGATAAGTTTTTTAACGCCAGCCGGATGCTTAGCGGGTCGAGAATCCCTCGTGCGAGTGGTCTCGGGGTGGGATGTTTCGTTCCCGGGCTTCGATCGATTGCATCACAAGCCGCGGGTTGTCCGAAAGCATCGTCATAAGCATGTCTGCGCTGCGACTAGCTTCCACTTCCCCCGGCCCGCCACCTCGGACGAAAAAATAAGTAATAAAAGACGTGGATATTGCTATGAATCGATGATGGGGCTTCTGCCTTTTTTGAGTCATCAATAACTGGATTACTAAGACACCGGCGATTGTGTAACTAAGTGGAAAAGGTGTTAGGCTAAATTTTGGGGCAAAAGATCTCAATCACCTTTTTATCTCATACGAACCATTCGGGCCAGGCCAAGCCCTTCAAGAGATAGTGCCTTAGCTACTACAGTCACGTGTCCTCATATATATTACCTAGGTAGTCTAGGCTACTGGGGCAAAAGAGCTCAATCACAAGGGATTGATATTTGCACCACATTCTTGGCTATTCGCACCACACCAAGACTTGATTATTTTGAATCCAGTATAGCGTATACACAGCTTTACATACAAATTAACTAGTGTAGAAATGTTTCGTAATGCCCGTTTCCTGAATTATGAGAGCTGCTGGATCTGAATTTTCACCGCACAATCACCTTCACGCCGTATAACCGTCATGTCTACTCCCCTTCAATGGAAACCCTGCTCTCAGAGGTTGAGCGCCCGTCACAGTTCAATATTGAGAGCTTTATGAGAGAAAATGAGGATCTCTGGGAGACGCAGCACCCCGTCTTGC
>JAFEJD010001746.1:0-12093 GCA_018296065.1 Blastomyces percursus | reverse complement strand
TTTGTTGAGAATATGGCTAATCATCTTCTCTCTACGCGATCCCCGGCAACCTCTCCTCCACGAGTTGGCAAGAACTGGGTCTCAAACCTAATAAAGCGCCGTACAGAGCTTCAATGCCGTTATTCAAGACGTTACAATCACGAGCGGGCGAAATGTGAAGATATTAAGGTTATTCGGGAGTGGTTTAAGACTTTAGAGGATACTCTTACTCAATATGGGATTACCCTTGAAGATATCTACAACTTTGATGAGACTGGATTTGCAATGGGGCTTTGTGCAACGACAAAGGTCATTACTAGTGCGGAGCACTACGGACGAGCAAAGCTACTACAGCCTGGGAATCGTGAATGGGTCACTGTTATTGAGTCAATCAACGCGTCTGGCTGGGCTCTACCTCCTTATATTATCCTTAAGGGTCAAAATATACAGGAAGGTTGGTTTGACGGGCTCCCCAACGACTGGCGACTTGATACAAGTCCTAATGGATGGACTACAGATGAAATTGGTATTAAATGGCTTACAAAAGTCTTTATTCCAATTGCAAATCTACGGAGGCAAGGCAGTTATATACTCCTTATATTAGACGGTCATGGAAGCCACCTTACGCCTGAATTCGATCAAGTTTGCAGTGAAAATAAGGTTATTCCTCTATGTATGCCACCGCATTCATCTCATTTTTTACAGCCTTTGGATGTGAGCATTTTTGCCGTACTAAAGCGGGCATATGGTGGATTGGTTGAACAGCGAATGAGGCTTGGATTCAATACAGTTAACAAGCTTGATTTCTTGGATGCCTACCCTACGGCCAGAGCAGAGGCTTTTAAGCCTAAGAACATTCAAAATGGCTTTGCAGCAACTGGAATTAATCCGTTTGAACCCGATAGGGTAATTAACCAGCTCGATATCCAACTCTGGACCCCTACCCCCCCCGGAAGCCGATCAAGCAACTCTCAGTCATCCTGGGTTCTACAAACACCTAGTAATACACGGCAATTAGCTAGGCAGGCAAACAAAGTCAAGAATATCTTTGGACAAAGCTTTCCAGAGACCCCTCAAGAATTTACGGAAGGATTCGACCAAGTTATTAAGGCATGTGAATCGGCAATGGTTACCGCTACTATAAAGATAGCTTCTCAACCGGAAATGCTCATGAAAGCCATACGTAGATTTTGATAACATGTCAAAGCCGCTCGTAATTTAGGGATCTTGTTGAATTCGTAACCGACTTTGTGACATTAAAGACCCGGCTTTCTTGCAGTAAGATCCCAGGGATCGGCACCTTCTATCAAAACTTCTTCATATCGTCCAATGTCTGAGTGCATACTCCAGTAATGGCCCCAGTAAATTGCCTTTCGCTTGGCTTCATACCACCCGACTGAGATCCAGCTAAATATGCGCCAACGCAAGCGATCAAACAACCCCCAAGTACAAGGAACAACAAAATTCTGCATTCCAACATATTCCATATAAATAGGTAACCAGCCAGACAGATTCCAGTCTATCACCCAAAGCTGACCCTCTTTATCTATCATCAAGTTGCGCGGTGCCAGATCCTGATGTGTAAAGTATAATGGAGCAGTTGTCGAGAAAGAAATTTTCAACTTTTCTGGACGCTTTGGACGTTGGTTGAAAGGAGGACATACGAAGTTGCCCCAAAAATTAAAGTATTCCGCAACTGCCAGAGTGCTGGCATTGTTTGGAAGACCATATAGATCTCCTACCCAGATTGAATTGAACTTTCCGGTGTAAAGTCCTCCTGCTGTTGAAGAGGTTTGAGTTCGCATCTTGCGCACAAAATGACGAAGTTGAAAGGCAAGCTTAAATGTTGTAAGCCAGCCAAGTTTATGCCAGCTGTCAAATAGATTCATCCCATCGATTCTTTCCATCACTGTATAGAGCGATGTACTGGCCGAAAATTCAATCTTAAAAGTTCTTTTGATCGCCGGTACTCGGATGCCTAATTGACTGGCTAGATCCATGCTTCTAATCGCATCCATCTGTAAATTGAAAGAAGCAGATTTGGCAACTAGATTGGGAGATAGGTATCTCACACCTCCCTCAGGATCCGAACGCGGAGCTTCTTTGATATAATTGGCTAGGGTGGAATCATCGTACTCATGAAGATGGGTTTCATCAAAGCCGGAAGCCATAGTAGGTGCTGGAATTGTTTTCGCTGAGGATGGATGAGAAAACGAGTTCGTACACTGGGACCGAAGGACGAGTAATATTACCCTTAAAAAGATATATCCTAATAGAAAAGTAGTTTGTTATGTGCTCAATGATTGTCAGTGCTTTATTGACAGTTGGAGCTGTATCGTTTAGACACAAGGTCTTCCGAGATAGGTTAGAACGCCAAGTCATTGTTCAATAGGAGCCTGTGAAAGCATATCCCTTGTACCCTGTTCTCTCGCTTCACTTTTACATAAGTTCCACACCTGCATTCTGAAATTAATCTGTGACATGTGAAAGAAGTACGAGTGAGAACCAAGGGTAGCCTTGTAGAGGGAGGCAATAGATTTCTTTGCTAAGTCATTTGTTCTTTGAAGAGGGGCAAAGAGGTCTATACATCAGTACGTATAAAGATTCCAGAGACCTTCCCTGCCCAAGTAATGCTCTGTCAATTTATCTATCATCAAAGTTCCAGTCAGCATTATTTATCACTGTTTATATATATTCAGTATCATTCTTTTCTCCATCAATGAACAAACTACTAAATTGGAATTATGTTGGGTTTGGAGAGGCCCAGTTGGACCAACCGGTTTACCATGCCAAAATAGCGGCGTACGGAAACGAAGCTAATACGGGAATCACTGTTAATCGAAGTCCTACTAATATGTGGGCTATATTTCTCCAAGTAGAATCAGAACACTCTATTCGACTTGAGATGGTTCGCGATCAGCTCATGTCTACATTAAGAACTGGGAGAATGAAAATACAATACAAAGACCACTACGGCACCTACAACTCAGTTCATAATGTCAATCTTTCTACCAAAACTGGCTTCACAGTTAAAGACTACGTGGATTCGATCGTTGCTAAGGGTCGGGACAAGTATCAATTTACAGCTGCGGGCGAAGGATGTCGACATTGGATTTATACCGTGATCGCTGACTGGGAAGAAGCGGGATTGATGGAACAAGGAAGTCGCCAAATGACATGGGATGCTGTATCTCGTTATCACTATTATCCTGCCGGCTCTGGATCTGAATCAACAGCTGTTGAAGAAGGCACCTTTATTTAAATCAAGTAGGTCACTTGCATCACTGTTTTCACCACTAAACCCAGACAATCTAATATAAGTGGATGAAGAGAGAAGCCGCGGAAGAGTACATATATCTCATTCAATTCTTCAATTATTACTTTCGGTCACGCCATCTGGTCAGATACTATCAGCCCCGTCACCGCTGTGATTAAGAATGTCGAGAATTTAGGCCTGCGATGAACAGTCGGGAATGCTTTTTTGAGAAAGATGTCTGATTTTTACTGTGACGGCTCGGGCCGTATGCGCCCTAGGTTAGTTGGTTCCTGGGATGACGCCCATGCGGGACTTTCTATTATTAGGGCTGGGGCATGTGGTTGAGGTATGTGGCTAGGGTACTGGTGAGAGAAAGTTACTTTCAGGCTTCCTTTCCTCTTTCTGGTTTTGGATTCTTGTATCTAGGCATTTTTGCATGCGCCCTTTTTTTTATAACGATGCCAGAGAAGTGATAATACCAACAAAATGGATGTTCCATGCATTCCAGCGTGAAAGAAGACCATACAAAGATATTGCTTGCGGCAATAATGCAATGGATATTGTTGATTGATGTCTTTGAAGTTTCCTGTTCCTAGTGAGCCCATATCTATCAAAGATTCCGCCACTTACGTGCATGCATACCTTTTATGATGGATGTAATGATCTTGGTTGTGTGAATCTATCTAGGCGGCTAACTACCTTTATATTTTATGGCTGTCATGGTGCAATATTCCGGCATTGATGATGAATGGCTAATATGCGAAGGAGTCATGGACATATAAAATGTCTTTCCTCGATGACCTACACTTGATTCTCTGCAGCAAAAGAATCCTTCTGATTCACCCTTATCATCGGCAGCCGACACTTCTCTATCTTGCAATACCTGCTGGTTATATTCCTAGAAGATCATCATTTGTCAAACTGCAACCATAATCAAACCAGCCCATACTCAAATCCTTTTACACTTCTGGCGATTGATATTGAGATTCTTTGAGCTTAACACATTACTAGAAAGCAAATATCTAGCTATATAGGTATGCCATGTCTATCTATTTTAGGGAAGCAAATATCGCTCTCCCAACCCAACCTTGCCCTATCATTGCACCCCTTTGAGGAAAGGACTGCTAAGGTTAAGCTAACTGACGATGGAGATCCTTGTGAGGTGTAGAATTATGGAGCATACAATTGAAAATCATATTCAATCGGAGGCATTTGATCCGTCCTTAGCTATAAGGGCAGAAATTGACAAGCGACTCCCCTATCGCGTTGGATGGCCAGCCTCCTTGCCCATCCTACCCGTGTATACTGACATGGGTGGGCAGCCATGGGACCATTTCCCCGATCGCCATAGGCATATCCCATTAATTAGCGAAATGCTGAAAGCGGAGGGTTTAGTGGAAGTTCCTGCTGGTATCAGTATGGTATATCGGCTTCAACACAGAGGATTAGCCCGTGACCCTAGTAGGGCAACCTTGCTGATCGAAGTGGAACCGGGCAAAGGGGATCGAGTGGAGGCTCTGGTCAAAATTCGAAAATACTTATAGGGAGAAAATATTTCAGTCGCGATAGAGATCACGGATTCTAGGGCGGAAAGACCGCTTACTTTCCCTATCCTAGACGCGGATACTATCGATAATTGGAATCATAGGTTGAAAGATAAAGTTCTGACGATTCTTCAAGCAAGCCAGCTCAAATGGACATCATTGGGTGTATTCCGCCGTGGAATAGGCAACGAAGAAGACTGTCCACATACTATTGTTATCACCGCGGCGGATGCATCATGTGCGATACCTGGTGGAATAAGGTCGTTCCAAGTATTCAAAATCTTTGCACACCACAGTTGGAGGTGGAACTGAATTTCCAAGACCGGTTCTTATCTGTTCTCACAGACCTAGAAGTTGCAGAGGATGCCGGAAGGCGATTAACCTCAGCAAATTTCGCTCCTTCCATTCCTATGGGTGGTAGTTGTGGGCCAGCCGGGGAGACCTCAAGCGGGACAATAGGGGGTAGAATTATCCTTCTCACTTCACAAGAAACTTGAGACCCTTGCTGCCCCGATGTCCATTATATTGAATATCCTAAAGGACCCATATGGCTTGGTGAACTACGAAGAATCGAAAAAGCGGAAAAAGGATGGAAGCTTGCTGAGAATGCCACCGTTTCTGAAGGTAATCGTCGTCGACAACTTTGAAGAAAGCTTGACCGGAAGCAAATTTCTCACTCTGTTAGAGAGATATATAAGAGATACTTCATCACTAGCAAGAATCACTCTGTTTCTGTCACAGTCAAGTCAAAGCCCGTTGATGCAGTCCTTCAAAGAGGTGTGCGCCAATGAGCGCGTGGAATTTTGCTGCTCATAGGCCATCACTTGCCGGATGTGCCGGTGCGGAGGGCATGGAATAGCAAAGGGTCGAATGGAGCATGTGCAATATATGTTCCGGTAGAGGGGGCGGATCTTCAACTCATTATGGGGAGCGGTAGCACTAGTAGATGTCGGAGTTGGTCCCTATTAAGCGGTTGCGCTAAGCAGTCACCATCAACGAAAAAAGAATGGTTCTATTGGGACCTTTCTTCCTTGCACGTGACTAAAGGACTAAACGGCAAAACGATAATCCCGACGCAAAAAGCTCCACAGGTAGACTATTTTTAGGTTGATCCTAAACCAAGAAGTTTAATCTCACATGGTACATCCAAGGGACCATACGTTTTATCCCCAGTCATGCTTTTGCCTGGAAAGCTAATTTGTCATTATTTCACTCTCATCCTGAAGCCCGTTGATGCAGTCCTTCTGAGAAGTACTAACGAGGGCGTGGAATTTTGGTGTTCATAAGGCTATCATGTGTCGGATGCACTAGGCGGAATGGCCAGCCTCGGTCTAATATGCATTCAGGATGACCATCTCTATACCCAAAGCCATACCTTTTGCATGGTTTAACTTGGATAGATCATGGAGAGGATCTATTACTATATTTATCATAAGCGGCGACGTTTCCTACCTTTGATTGAGAAGTTTTATCTTCATGGTCAATCTCAAAGTACTCAAGAATACCCACCCTATATACCCTCATTTAGTATACTCAATTACCCAATATACACATTAATATACACATTATCATATTGCTCTGCTTGTCTATATTATTCCCCAGTACACTTACTGAGAGAGTGCCTTGATACCACGAATGCCATACAGTCCTCATACTGTATCAGTATACTCAGACCCAAGGACTTACATCTGCAGTATATTGCCGGCACTGGCCCCCTGGTTCAACAAGACGTGCTTCTCTGCGTGGATAGCCTCCGTAAGCTCCATCCTCTGCTGCAAGAAACCATTAAAATAAAAGACAGTCTCCCAGTTTGAGATGGATTCATTCACGATGTTCCGCTCTCGTGTAACACATTCTCTGTATTCCCTGTGCAGGCCTGGTGACAATTTCTAGATAGTAAACGGGAAGATGATGGTCATCAACGTGAGAGCTAAAGCATACCAGATATTAAAATAATAATAGTATGATACCAGCGTGAGCGTAGCATCCAGGAGCAGCGGGATTAGAAAAGGAAAGATTAACGATATGAAATCTCCAATGGCGTCACCGGCGGAAATACGATTCACAAGCATGGCAGAATTCTCATCGTCGCTATAGTCATTCGAAGGGTTCATGACTTTATCAAACATAAGAATCTTTTGATTTTTCGGTCTAGTAATGTTCAAGCGGTATCCACAAAAGCTGCCTTACAGCCACGGTTAAAGAGCCATCGTCAAGCAATTGGGTCAGGCAGAAGAAAAGCATTTCGCGAATAGATACATCTATAGATTGTATATCCCAACAACCAGGAATGAATTCTCACGTACTAACTAACTAGCTTGTTGATATGCTCGCATCAACCCTCGACCCTGCAACCCAAGCACACCATCGATAATTGGGTCACCTTTTCCATCAACCAATATACCATCGCATCGCTTAGATTCAGCAAACCGTTTGATTAGGGTGCTATATCGCTGGCGCATCCGATTAGATTGCATATTACCCCAGTCATTCTTTTTGAATAAGGCTCTATCAATAACATATCTCTGAATAAAACCAGCCGGATCTAGAAGGAACATTTCTGCGTAGATTAGACAGAATAGACCGCAATCATAATCATTGCTTGGTGGTTGCCCAGGGATTATTGACTGAAAATCCCCTGGAGATGTGATGTGAAGGTTTGATATATCAATAAGTTTGCCTTGTCTGCGAGCTTCAAAAACCACAAGCTGTTTAAGTGCATCTGTCCCAGTAGGTCGATTCTGAAAAAGGGAATCCAATAGAATGAGCCGTGGAGTTTGGTAGGTCACTCGGCCATCGTCCTTGTCGTGCTTCAATAGTGAGCCCAAATAGCAGAAGATTGCTAGGTACCAATGCTCATATTCACCATCATAATGCATTGGAACAATGACAAAGTCTGGGGTAAAAATATCTAATGGAGATCCTGCCTCAAGCGAAGTAATTCCAGAAGCGAGAATCATAGACATAACCACAGGATCAAAAACTGGACAGTCGCGAACCTGTCGATATGCCAACTGGTCACGTAAGAACCAGAGATAGAAGATAATAAGCTTGTCGTCAAGATATCTATCAGCATGGGCGTCTTCAAGCCGACTAACGCTTTCTATCTGAAGATCTATATCATGATAGCGTATTGATCTGGCTGTATTAGTATATGAGTAAAAATCATAAAGGCTCTTACTTACTGGCTCTCGGTATTGGCAAGATTTTCCACTATCACGTAGGGTGATTTATTTGGCCCTCCTCGAAGTGTTAAAAGTTTAAAGCACTAAGAAAAGTTAGTTGATTCACGTTGAAAGCGAATTCTAACTTGCCTTGATTGTCTCTGCATCTACAAGACTATGGATGCTGCTGGACTGATTGCTTAGAAAAGTATTGACAACCTCAATATACTCCGCAAGGTTGGACACTGAGCTTTTATTGTCTATTATAGTCTTTATCCAACGCCCGATATCTGTCCATAGAAGAAGATGACCTCCAAGCATTAGTGTCTGGTTATCCTGTGCTCGAAAAGTAAAGTAAACTGCGCCAGAGCCGAGAAATATAGATTGCCCAGGACAGAGGACGGTATATTTCCATTGTCTTAGCAAGTAGTCCTGGGATTTCTCCTGATTGTTAAGCCTATTCGGGCTTGTTTTCGGCATCCACCCGAAACCAACATACCCTTCTTGTACTGTTAGCCAGGTAGCACACCCGTGGCTATTAGCGGAGGGAACCGTGTTATGCCCTCCTTCGGTAAGAACAGCAAATCCTTCCATATTCTTCCATACTTTCCATTGCGTCGATACTCTCTCTCTGCAGCTACCCATTGAAAGAGTCTCATGTATCCGTGATAGGAGTTGGCAATTTTTCCCCATCAGGAATGTTGGTAGGACACCTGGAGGCAATGGATTGAGCAAGTTAGGAATATCCCAAGGATCAGATGTTACCTCGTTCGCGAGAAACCTTTCCCGGACGTTGGTCAGACTTATCTCCTGACATCCTTTATCTCCAGATGGGATATTCACAGAAATGTTGCCCTGCCATCCCGCCATATGTTCAAATATTTGTTCAATGGGACGCTTTGACTTATCCCATTGAAAGCCCTGCTGTGATTGTGTTACAACAGGGACAGGAACATTGCCGGATTGAAGTTTCATCGCAGCCTCCTCCTCAGGCCAAAAGTAGACATCATCCCCCCCCCTAGCAAGCCCAGCCCCACCCAGCAATGAATAAATTAGTTGATTATCTCTTTGAGCATGAGAACCCTGGGGCAGAAGTGATAGTCTTTCCTTTAACTTCTCAAGAGCCTGACGTCGAAAGTCCTTAGGTCCAGGGTAATGTGGTGGCTGATCCGGACATCTAGGTATAGGAATGTCTTGACGCTGCCTTTTAGCGTGCTGCTGGTCAACGGATATATCAGAATGAAGTGAGGCAGTGGATGCTGTGCGGCGTCGAGCCGGGCTTGCAGAACATCGGTTATCTGATATGCTTCGAGGTTTCAAATCAAGCTCAGTCACGATAGCGCGGGCAAAAACGCGAAGATGCCTTTGGCATAACACATCCACATATTTTCCTATATCCTGAATAGAATTATTAGGACCTGCTGGTTCGCCAGAAAGCTTATCGAGAGTCTCCTTCACATAGGCTGAAGCAGCTCCGCAGCACATGCCTTTGCTAGATGGTCTTTTAGTAATACCAGAAGCTCGTGCTATCTTTCCTGTGTATCTTGGCTCCGTGCCACGAGGACGACGGGTCATCATAGAAGTAACTTTCGGGCTATTTTGACGCATATTATTAGAGCTTGGGAAGTCGAAATGCGCTGCTCGGCTTAGGTCACTCTCTAACTGGATCTCTCGGCCATTCTTTAGGTCAGTCTCTGGCTCGGTATCGTGGCCGCTGCTTTCTCCTTGTTCCTCGTCTTCCGCATCCTCTGGTCCACTCTCCACACTCTCCCTTTCGCAATTACTGCTTTCTTCTTCATTGTCTTGGTCAGTCTCTGGCTCGGTATCATGGCAGCTGCTTTCTTCTTGTTCATCGTCTTCTGTATCCTCTAGTCCACTCTCCCGCTCGATCTCTCGATCAGTCTCTGGCTCGGTATCGCGGCCGCTACTTTCTTCTTGTTCCTCGTCTTCCGCATCCTCTCGTCCACCCTCCACACTCTCCCTTTCGCAATTACTGCTTTCTTCTTCGTCTTGCTCACTCTTCTCCGTATTCTTCTGATCTCTTGCCAGGTTACTCTCTCGATCATAGCTTCCATAGGCACTAGCTGTCCGTTCGAGAACTACTGCGAATTCTTCATAGACCACTAGACCAAACTTGTCAAAACCATATTTTTCTGGTAATTCGTCGGGATCCTGGAATAGAAGTACCAGCTTCTCTGGGTCTTTAGTCTTGACGTAGGAGCTTTGGTCCTTCCAATATTTCAGATTCTCCAGATCAGTCTGAACGATAGGATTTATAGACTTTTTAGGTTTGCGCTTTCCTTTGCCGGGCATTTGCAGTCGACGGACGATAAGTACGTTAAGTTTGATCCTCGCCTCCTCCCAGTCAGGAACCTCGTTTGCAGCAGCACTCAGCATTTTGCAATACTTTTCGCCACAGGAACCCCATTCATAGTGCTGAATCTTGTCTCGACCCCAACACTTGCTAACTTGCTTGAGTGGCATGAGGCATTTCAAATTTTGGTCAAACCCAGATTCAGCAATGCCAATAAACCGATTCCACTGCTCAATCTCCTTATTTCTAGATCCTCTATCTCTAGAATGTTGGTACTGGGTTTTTTGCTTTTGATACTGCCAGCATTTAGCGCTCATAACTTGTTCGTAAGCATTAATTAATAATTCAATCCGATCTTGCCGCTGGAGAAGATGATTCCGTTTCACACGACAAAGCTGATATCTCTCCTGGTCTGTGCGGCATAACTGAAGATTCGCCTCAAACTCCCTGACTTCTCTAGGCACAGTGCTCTCCTCACCATCAGGGTTAGACAGGGTGTTGTCGAACATAGGTTTCACCTTAATCTGCTTATCGAGAGTAAACGTAGGTAATTCCTGAGTCGGAGAAAATATATAAAATAATGCCCAATATTTGATATGGGAAAATTGTGATAAAGTGATATTCAGTCCAGAAAGAAAGAATGGTCCTGTTGGAACCTTTCTTTTTCACGTGAATTGGGTAGGGCCATTCGTTGGGGCATGTCAGGTCGTTTCTACATATATCTATGTGTTTCCCCTCCATCTACTTGGTTTTGTGCAAAGACAGCTCTCTGTCGCGATTGGAGCGGGAAGAAAGAAAAGATTATAATTCGAGGACGTTAATTACGTGGTCATAGAGTGTCCTTGGCGTTTCACGTTGATAGGGAAGTTATAAGAAGGCGATAGAAGTGGGTTTACTTGAATTTCATCTACGGCTTATTTTATTTGGTTATTTTTCTCCTTATTTCGTTAAACCAATGTTGAAATATTTTACAAGTTTGAAAATTCTCCTAGGCGCATGGATTGACCCAATAGAAACCCAGGATACCAGATGAAAAAAAAAAAACATATCAGTCGAGAGTCAAGGATACATCTGCTGCTCTAATGCCGTATAACTGAAAACCACCGTTATTTTAAGGTTGTATCACAAGGGAACAAGAAGAGAGACAAGACAAGACACGATATCAGGGCTTGGATTGGCCGAGAGGTAAAAGCACATGATCGAAAACGTATGCGGGACTAACGGGAGAGGACAGGGATAAGTGAGTTAACGCGAGAGTTGTTTTTTCTTTCCATCAGAGGGGGAACAGAAATTAGTGATCGCTCTGACCCGGGCGTCTGGTACAGCCAATAGGATGTAGGCCTTGGTTAGTGGCTTACAAGGTCAGTGGTCGATCATGAGTGACAAATAAGCGAGTAGCGGGTGATCGAATCATGCATATATTAATACTTGTTTCCAAGGTACATATACAAGATATCTATTTCCTTATCTAACGGTCACTCGATTTAGTTATAGTAAGAAATATTAATATTAGTAATTATAATAGTATAAATTGATTATTGATAAGTCATATTAGTAGAAATTATCTATCTGTTTTTTTGTATATACGTCACCCTGCGTAGAATCATAGTGAACTTGATGGCTAAATACAAGGTAGACCCACAATGTGAAGGTAGAGTATTACGGCGCCAAAGATAATACTTCTATCTCTCTCGAGTGTTTCTTCCTATATTAGCTTGCCTATAATAGGGCAGTGTTTACTTAGTATATATGAAATATTTAGAAATCCACTTATCTTTCTAGCTTATAGTATTTAGCTCATAGTATTTTATGCTTGTTATTTAGCATTACATGTAT
>JAFEJD010001745.1:0-13163 GCA_018296065.1 Blastomyces percursus | reverse complement strand
GGATGTATGTAGATGTAATTCTGCAAACATTTTAGTTGAAGAGGGTGGGGAGGGAGGGGGAGGATATGTTAGAATAATTACGTATTGATCGTGATCGACAAGCTGGCTCCATATACCCCGCGATTCGGCAAAATCAGTTGGATGCGTGAAATCAAGAATTTGCGAACGAAGATGAATTGGTACTGTGATACATACGGGCTTGTGTTTAACTTATGCTAAATTTGTATGAATGTATGTATGCAGGCAATGGCAAACCTACGCAAGTCGGCCGAGCTTCTTGAAATTAAAACGAAGAACAAGCCAGCTGAGATAGGCCCTGGCGATCCTGTAAGTTATTGTACTGTACATTATCAGCAACCGCCGTAAAGGGTTATTTATCTCGATTGAAATACAGCATCCATGGAGATATAACTGTCAGCTACTGGGGCAAAAGAGCTCGATCACGACCAGTAAACACTGGAGGAAGAGGAGGGGCTGGAATCACATGGGAGAGCTACCCTTGGTTGACCATAACCATATTAAGATGTCAGCGTTGTTCCCAGCCATCATCATGCGGAGGCTCGAGAGCTTCCATTACCATTTCATTAACAGGAACCCCACAGTTACATCAATTGCATTTGTCAGATTCATGCTGGGTTCCGTGTTCCGTGGGAACCTTCTCATACGATCTCCGTTGAAGATCATTAGTTACTGCAGTCCACAGAGTAAGAAAAGGCCAAGTTGCTGGAACGGGAGCATATCCTGACCCGGAGTCTATCCACCTTGGTATGACTCCGGTGTCCACAGTATCTCCGAGTCCCAGACGATCGTCAGTGTCGCACTTCTTCCTCACGAGGCGGAGTTGAAGAACCGGGTCAATTTTGCGGATGCATCCTCCGCGTTCCTCCTCAGCTTTAGCAAAGAAATATTTTAGAAAAGCAGCTGGTTCGGGGGATTGTATTTATTGGAAGTGGGTAATGGAACTAAACTTGAACCATTAGAATGATATCTAGGTATCTCTAACGTGGCCCTCAGAACGGGTGGACGGTTCTCAGCGCAAGTTGCAGATATACAATGATAAACTGGATGATCCTTCACTTACAAATGCTGTCTGGCGAGAATCAAAATACGGTTCTCAAGTCATAACCCACGCTGCAATCCCCTTTTCTACTACGCCGTGTTGTCAGGAGACAATCTCGAAGGATCAAGACCGCGATGGAGGGAGGCGAAGATCACGTCTAGGCATGCAACCGTAATTCGGCATTTCCCGACCAAATATCTCGTCGTTTTCCATATCCAATGGCCGCAGACAACTGGCTAAACCCCAGGGCCAGCTCCCCAAGTTCGTCCCCACGGTATGGTACGTACCGGTGTCCGCGGTAGTTCCCCCTGTCATCCCAAACGGCCAAAGATGGCGTCGCATTAGCGCGGCAAAGGAAGCGCCAACACACTGGCTAAAGCTCACGTGATGGTAAATTTCGCTGAGCAACACGGGAGCGATCGACGATCAGCTCCGTCGGAGTTGTTGTTTAGCTCCAAAGCTATTATTATTATTATTATTATTATTATTATTATTATTATTATTATTATTATGGACAACGGCACTGCCGCTAGGCAAATCTGCAGCTCCAGGTGTTCTCCTGGCTGCCTCAAGTTGGGACCTCCATATTAATAGTCCGGTTCCAACACACCTATGCCTCCGTCTTCAGCTTCAATTCGTCCCATCATGGCGGCACCGACTTCCACCACTGTGGAATCCCCTTATCAAGTTCCGCCTGCAGCGGCCAAAACCCGGACTCAGACACGTCGACGCCGCCTTAATCGCGAGGAACGAAAAGATATCCTAATCTTGCGGCGGTTGGGTTATACGTATCAAGCTATAGCTGAACATCTTCACGTCTCCCACCGTGCGGTTCAATATACCTGTGAATCCAATACCTGTGATCCCAAGAAACGGCCAGGCCGGAACAGCAGGCTGTCCAGCAAGCAAGTCGATGACATTGAAGCGTTTTTGAACTCCTCCAAGGAAAACCGGAGCATGCCATATAAGAAGATAATCGAGGCCCTTGGCCTTGACGTCAAGCAGGACTGTCTGCGTCGAGCTCTACAAAAACGTGGTTATACCCGACAGGTTACCTCAGTACCTAATTGTCAGACCAGCAAACGTAGCCAGCTTGTAAGTTTTGTAGATTGCCCAGATTGGTTGGAAGTTGAGGAATAATCAATAGAGCTAATACTCCCGGTATATCAGACTGGAGAACTTTGTAAAGACCCTGATATTATAACCAAAAGCCAGAGCGAACCTGACTCCTCCGCCGGGATGATGTTGCCAGAGCATCCTTCGCCAGCAGGACTTGATTCATCCGTAGCCCTGCATCACCACCATCAAACTCAAGCCCCCGTCACTCGATACCCTCATTCTCCGTCTCCCTACCAAGGCCATCATTCCATTACCCTTCAACCGCTGCCTGTCCCCCTTCAACATCACCCAGGCCCATACCACCAAGTCATACCACCAGAATGCCGACAGGTTTCACAACAATACCACTCTATGGCACCCTATTATCATTATCATCAACAGCAGGAGCAGCACCCACAACAGTGCCAATCTATACCCCTTGGATCTCGATCTCTCCCTCCCCAGTACAGCTCAGTACCGTTAAACCCTCACTCTTCGTCAACAGGCGTCCCTCAATACCATCCAATTCACGAATACCACCCTATTTCTTCCAATAAATTACGGCCTCCGGTCCCAGAATACCGTCGAGCTCTATCCGAGCATTGCCCCAGCTTGATTGACCGCCGCTCCGCTTCATTCCAAACTCCTTCCCCTTTTCAATCACCGTCCTTCACCTCCCTCCCCATCGACCATCGACACCAAAACCTCAGCCGCAGTACATCTCCAGGTGTATGCCAAACAACAACAAGCTCTCACGGACAAATGGCAAGTTCCAATATATACCCCAGGAATGGAAATAAAATAAAATAAAATAATGATAACCTTTGGTGTTAACTAACTCCAAACAACAGCTCTTGGAAGTGTCGAGCATGACGGACCGATCGCGGAAGTCAAGCGGCTATTCAACGCCGCTTACAATACCAGATGACCGTAGCGACTACTACAGATACGAGACGAGCGCTCCCCCGGATGCCGCCGGCATGGATTCCGAGACGAGGTTGCGATAGCAGTGAATTTTATCCATTTTTACTTGCAAAGATACACATAGACTAATAGAAATAGGTCTCAGGGCCTGGGCTTGGCGTGTATGTGAAGAGCACCCGCATGCAACTTTGAGAGTTAACATGTACCTGTTTGTAACAATCTCCGATACGCCTTATAGAGAAGGCTTAATATTTGGTGTTTTGGGAACATTCTACCCCTTAATACTTTTATCTCATTGTTTCTTCTCCACGGCCCACTTCAATTTTAATATTTTCGATTGTCTGGAGTTTCTTTTGTGGCTTTTTTTTATTAATACTGAGGATAATAAAATATAGAATATAGATCATTGCTTTCATACATAACAACATTCTCTCTCCTAATGTTTTGTTTTCGCAATATCTGTCTAGGGCCATGCCTCCAACCGAATATTCGCATAGAATGCCATTCTCCACGTATAAGGTACGTATCTATATCTCTCACGAATGCAGGTCGTCTCTCCGCACATTCCCGCAACCCCTAACAACCATATAGAAAAGTTGCAAGAGATAAAACAAAATTGAAAGGCCATTGTTTGTAATATCCCACCCCTCGCTCCAAGAGATGGTCATGTCTATCAAACGTCAAACGCATAACTCAGCCAGCAATCCATTCACAAATGCAACAGCGTCAGCCCGATACTTCTCTACAACAGCCCTATGAACCTCACGTTTAAAGCCGCTGTCACACACCGGGTCTCCTCTATCGCAGTAGGATCGCATGCGGGAAGCAAATTCGTCACAGGATTCGGAATCCGGACGCGGCAAGAGCTAGCAAGATATTTTTGTGTTTAGTGTGATGACGGGTAATTGGCAATGGATAATACAATTTACATTAAGAAATGGGATATCTTTTTTAAAGCAGCAGAGGAAGAAATTCACTTACACCGTTTCTTGTTGAGGTGCCAACATCAAACGATTTGCCGGGCACATGGCGCGGATCAGCCATGAAAATGATCGCAGATACTACAAAGGATTTCAAGAAAATTGGGGATGTTTGAGTAAATAAAGAATGCCAAACACATGGTTAATGCCCCGCTCGGCCCTCTTCATCTCCATCCCCATCCCACGGGTTGGAAACTTCCACAAGCAACCACATCAAATAGCATATCAATCGCATACCTTTCTTGGCAATCCTCTGATCAATCCCCCGCTGCGCAAAGGCCCCTCCACACAAAGTATTGCCAATAACATGCGCCCCCTGCGAATACCCCAGCAGGACAATCTTCGTCTCCGGACAACTCGACGCAGACGTGTTTAAAAGGCCAGTTAAAGCTTGGATCCCCCTGTATAGGGAGACGGAGTACGGAAATAGCTCTGCTGGGTAATCAAGCGCGATGCGTTCGCTGTTCTCGTGTCCATTGGCAATATCGCTGGCGACGGTGGTTAGGCGGCCTTCACCGGGGTCTTCGCTGGTGCCGCGCGCTGTGATTATCGTTACGGCTGCGCAAGATGTACCAGTAGGTTGTTCTTGTGGAGATGGTATTGGGAGCGGGTTCGCGAGGACGAGAAGGGTGTTTGAGAAGATAAAGGAAATCACTGCCGCTACCCGAAGAATAGTGTGCATCGCTTGCAAGATTATAATGACTATAGGTACTGTTGCAATGTTCGCGAAGTTTGGGTGTCACAGAGGAGGACTCTCTCAACATATATTTCAAATGAATACAAAGACATATGGACATACCTACGTAGTTGGGGAGGAATTGGGAAGGAGCACAGGTGCGGGATCAGCCATTGATCTCACAAAGGGCGAAAATAGATGATGCAAAATCAGTGTTAAAAGCATCAAGAGGACAGAAAATGCCCTATTGACATTTGAAGAAATGAGGAATATTCAGTCATGGGTTCTAAGAAGCAACCCGTAGCAGAATAAGTGAAAGTGGTGGAAAGGATATGCAGCCACACCCATTTGGCCCATCAGAAGAGAAACACACATTGCGAACAAGAAAGTCATTCAGGCGATAAACAGCCCACTGACCAACTCATATGATTTTTATCCCTCAGCTGAGTCTTCAAATCCCTCACATCTTCATTGTTAACAAAGAACGTAGGACAGGCGACAAAATAGAAGCACCAGGACGTTGTGTAACATATGGAACAGTGTGAGTTATTCTTCATCCGAAAGAACCGATTTCTAGCTCGGCTAACTATTTGGGCGCACTCTCGGGCCGGGCCCAGATATTAACGGGGGCTCGAAACCGAGAATTTAGGTAACTTCTTTGTCAGGGGAGATAGAAATAGCAATTCTGTTCTATCATTGTTAAAATTCCCCTCTCTATACTTCCTAGAGATAGATTATGATCCTTGTAGATTACAAGGGGCTTATAAAGGAAGTGGGGGAAAGGTTGTTTGTTATTGTTACTAGGGAGGTAGAGAGCTTCAGCGTTCCCCCTAGCACTCAATCCCCGTCAGTTGCAATTCGATGCAGCCAACAAATATGACGGACTGAGCGTGTCGAACTGGTTGAGGGGAAGGTCAGGGATTTACAGCAGCTGGTCTGCAACGCGATATCCATCAACTCGCTCAGTGCATTCAAAAGCTCACGGATGAACCTCTCATCACCCACACAGTCCATGCTGAACTTTAGTCTCGTCTCCTTTCTCAATACCAGCTGTTTCCAAGGTTCCGGCCGCGGGTCAATCGCAAGACATTCTTGAGCAGACTTGAGGTGAGCTTCTTCGTGGAGTTTCTTTTGTCGATTTGTTTCTTCTCGATCGCGTTTAACCTTCCGCTTTGCTTTCCTCGATAATTTGAGTTTAGGCCTCAGATTTCGAGGTGCTAATTCTGTTTCAATACCCCTTAGGGAATCTCGTAATCGGCTTGGTTGGATTTGAAGATATCCTCGATACAAAATAGGCCCGGACCTCGCGGGCAAGCAAGGGCTTTTAATCGCACCCTATTCCCCAGAATGGAAAGGCAACAAGATCCTCATAGAAAATGGATCAACCAGCCATTCAATTCGTATGTGTCTTCCAGGCAGAGGGCAGCTTCCCTCGCTTTCCAACCTCTAAGCAGCAAGAGTTGCTTCGGTAACATAGTTGTGAAGATTATCTTCCATAGCTCCAAAAATGGTCATACTCTTGGATAGAGCAATAGGTGGGGAAGGACAGCGACGACAAATGTTCCGGAATGTTGTCAGACCTCAAAAAGTGCTAGATGCTTATCGATACATTGTAAGCCCAAATTAACCTAGGAAATCAAGTAATAGAAAGAATATTTTGCGAACCCACTCCCCCACAGGCCGTACATTTAGGCAACTGAAATAAATCAACAAGGGTGCAGATTTCGATCTCGTAGAGCCATAGAATTGTCTGGCTGTCATGAAAATTATCCTGCGTCTTCATGTAAAAGCGCCATCTGCCTGCCACAGGGTCAATTGACCCAATCATTCCATGAATCATCCATGTCTTCCAAGACTGTCAAGTTTCCAGTACCGTCGCTCCCCCGTGCTAGAACGGAAGCGTTAGTGTCAGTCATGCCTCAATATCTCACAGGGTTTGAAACGTACACGTCACATATGTCATCCAATTATATCCTAGACGGCCAAAATGCAAAGAATGAAGCCCAGAAGCACCCCAAGTTCGTTCATAGGCGATGCTAAGTCGCCTATGCAAACGTGGCACCTGCAAGCAACAAATCAGAACCTGACGTTGGCAGCCGCGCCAGGATCCGGTAACTATGCAAACGGCCAATCTACGGATATATCTCCATTCACAAGAAAACCTGTTTGAGGCCTCCTGTATGCAACAGCGCTCGGACACACACAGTGACTGTGAATTCAGTGGTCTACAGTACATCCCACTAAAGCCTCTTTTTATAAGGCTATGAAGAAAATTCGTGTTTATGATTTAGCGGCCGCGGGAAGTATGTGCAAGCGCTGAGCGCAAATGAATTGTTTGGCTGGGTGCCTCAGTGGGATATCTGCCGTCAACAGCTCAAAGTGACAACCAAAAAGAATATATATTCTCCACGAACAGAAGCCCTTTTTCCTTTTCTTATTGCTGCTGTTCCAACATACACGACCAGAAGACGAGCTAAATTCGCCCTCCCAAGCTTTGACTGCAGGAAATATGGCAGATCCAAGAAAGAGTTTCGACTGGGAAGGGACCTCGAATAGAAGAGAAATGAGAGCAAAATCAGCTGTGAGTGGCAAGACCAGAACTTGGCAGCCTAACAGAGTTGTTCAGCAACGGAGAGGTTACAAAAAGGGGACTTATGGGTTCAGTACACGGCCATGGATAAAAGTAGAAAAACAACCTCCACTTGAACAACCCAGTGGCACATTGGTCGCCTCGATAACCGTTGATACATCGTCCAACGTCGGAACTCAATCACCAAGAATCACAGGAACCGAGTTGGTTGGATCGTATAATTGGTTGGATAGAAAGATACCAACTATACTACTGCCAGGTAAGTAATTTCCCCAGTTTCTTTGCGCTCATGCCACTGACGCCTAGATGTTAAATTTAGTTCAGGGGCGCCCCCGAAGTGGACTCCTTTGAGAGGGGGTGTGCAGCTCAAAGAAGACGCAGGCGATTACTTTCGGGAGCCAAATAGCGCGAGATAGCCGAAATACCCAATTGAGCCCGCAATCCGCGCTGTATTCGATCGGAATCCCAAACTTGACGGTAAAACCATCAACATCGTTACCTGTGCCGGAATGATGGGATGTCTTTTCAAATTTGCATCGTCAGCTGAATGGGAGTTCCAATGCTTTGCCCATCTAGTGGGAAACATTATTTTTTTGGTGCGTAAGGGGCGTACGCCCAACGAGCTGATCCAAGGCGTGTACGGGTATGGACACACATTCCCTGAAACATATACCAGTTGGGATAAAAGTGTGAAAGGCTCAGCAACTAACCAACGAATCATTCGTTACGAATTTAGCGGCCTCACGTTCCTCGTCCGATTTGAAGCGGATGGGTATTTGGGTGGCATGATAGGAACCGAAGCGAAGGCGCAAGAAAGGAAGACGCCAACAAGCCAGAAAGGACTCAGTGGCATGGATATCCTTTCTCAAAATATAGAATCCGTCACAATGGGAAAGATAGCTTCTGAGGATACCGCATCTTTGAAGTTCCGACATGCCGGTTTTGATGTTCCAGTCCGCCATAGTTGGCCTAAAAACTCGTATCCGCAGGAGGGAAATAAGCGTGTCTGAATCTCTACCACGCTTATGGGCGCGTCAGATACCGAATTTTGTCGTTGGTTATCATGACGACGGGTTCTTCGACCGAGATCACATTCTGGTCATGCCGATGAAGGAAAGGATTGATGCTTGGGAAATGGCAAACGAAAAGATTCTCCTACGGCTCACCAAAGTCTTTAGAGAGCTTGATCAAAAGCGTCAAGGAGTCGAAAGTTAAAAATTTGTTGGTTCATCGAGCGAAAGACGGTCCTTTGGAACTATGGAAAGCGAAAGAAAGCCGCAGGCCCGCGTTGCCGCGTGCACTAGGCCAAATGGAAGGGGTGTGGTGAGGTAATTAATAATACACCACCGAACCCTATTCACGTGAGATTAGGGTTACACCTTCTCGACGTTATTTTCAACGCCATAGCCACACCCACAACAAGGGGCTCCTTAACCCTCTCGTTGCTTCCATGGCACGTGACCATCCACCTACTAGATCTTCCCCTTGCACTCTCAGATAGTTCCTTCTTCAACAATCAACATCTTCAAGTCCAACAGATGTTATATAGACGAAGGAAGGAACGCTTTTAGTATATTCAACGCTCTTGACATGGAACGTTGAATCACTTGATGATCCATACGTGGCAATCACGTATCACCATTCATGCGTTGCATCTCACATCGTTGCAATGTATCATCACTGGCAGATTTTGATCTACACCCACAGCACGTTTCATTATGAGTATGTTTCCTATACGTTGCTCCCACGTCAACCCTCTGGAGGTCATCTGTATTAATATTATAAACATGATGCGGTTGCAGCAGCAGCAAGATGCATATAGAAAGCAAACAGGGTTCAATCTCAAAAAGAACATTTATATTTATCATTATTCTAATTATCCATGCGATTGACGTCTATTATATTGGTCTGTGGATGGATACGGCAATTGAGAAGCCAAAGCAGAAGACAAGCGCGTATGTGACACTGAGCGGGAGGGCGGACGGCGAGGCGGATCCATTGGAAATGAAGGGGGAGAAGGGTCAACTACAAATGGAGATAGCTCTCTGGGGTCCTGCCCTGACTGACTTTGGCTGCGACTCCGGCTTTGACTTCGGGCACCTCTTGCAGCCTGTTGTTCCATCCTCCGTTCACCATGAGCCCTTCGAAGCCTGCTTGCCATGCTGCAGTGCTACATAGCGGTCAACAAATGCTGGCTTGACAGCTGTTAAGTTTCGAGGTATAATAGAATGAAGAAGATGAGCGTTGTGAATAGCGTGAAGATTGACAAGAAAGCGGTCTTCTTGAGGCTGGGTGTTGAAATCGAATAGGATTTTCTGTCAGTAAATCATTAAGGGTCAGTAAGGTGGATTCGCAGTGTACAGAGAGGGTTGCAACCTACATTTGATGGCAAGATAACCAATGCTGATTGGCGGCTCAATTACGGTAGCTCCATGACATTGTCAACAACAGAAAGCATCTCATAAGAATCCAGAATGACAAATGCCCTTGTTGAGTTCTCCGGGGCTAAGATTTGATGAATGACTCCAACAACTGTATTCTCATTGCTCCCCTTGGCGAATACCCAAGATCCCACCTGACATTTGTTCCCGTTTAGTGACACGACACTATTACAAATGGAGAGAGAGGTTGTGAGAATAGGCTGGAATTCTGTGATGTTGATCGCTTGATACACCTCCGTTTCTTGAATTGGCAATGGTGGTTTGGGGGAAAGCTTAACTGATCCAGGCTTGGACTTGGATTGAATGGCTCGCGATATCCATAAGTTGTGAGTAAAGGGGAGTGTTTGATGCAATTCAACACGCAATATCCTGCCCGTTTCCACTCGCTTGTTGCACCATTTAAGAAGCCACCTAGCAACATATATTTCATTCGTTCTTGGGAAGAATGAGCGTAGGCAATGTCCCGGGATGGGTTTAGACGGTTGGAATAAATGGAGCTTTTGCGAAAAACTGCATTATAACTTTCAAATCGTTCAGTTGAGAATCCCACCGCTGGTCCAAATCGAATGATATCCTCAGGGAGATGACAAAGCAGATGTATTTTCACTTTATCCAGTATTCGTTTGGGCTCTAAAAATGCAAATAAGTCCATGACATTAGTAATCGCTATTTTGAGGTCACTGAGATATAGATCCATATCATTAATCTCAGAAAACCACACTAGTGATGCTAGACGCGCCGTTGCTTTCCATAATGTAATTGCTTTCGGGGATAAGATCTTGGAGATGGAAACCGGCTGTTTGAATGAGTGTCTTGTAGTGGCGTCCGACAAGAGACTTCCCATATTTAATGATGTAACCCGCGCGAATACTCGGAATTGACAATCCAGTTTGATTGGTGGATCCCAAACGAGAGCCGAATATGTCAAGCCTGTTGTTTTTGAGCATAATCTGATATACATCAAACCAGACATATTTCACAATCCCAAGGAGAATCGTATGAAGGATTTCATTTGGTGTATCAGTGCATGGATCGAAATTTGGCAGAGTAAGAGTATCATCAAAAAGCTGAGCCGCATTCCTGGAAACTAACATATTTGTCTCTATTTGAAGCTCCGTTGTAGTAATCCTGAACGTATTTCCCTAGATAGACGTGATATTATAGACGCGGATATATTCCCCTTCACTCCTGTCATTGTCTGCCGCTTTTTCGCTGCTGTGTCTAAGCCCCGAATTAATAACCCTGCCTGGGTGGAAAGCTCTTCCAAAATCGCTTTCTTCGTGCGAGGAGTACCTGGCTATATATCAGAAGAGACAAGGGTTAGGATAGTTTCTGAAAGGCAGAGAAGAATGAATACAGAGAAAATATATACCGAAAAAAGAGTATTATAAGTTGCATTTGTTTGTTTCTCCTCGTCAGTTCCTCCAGTTGTGCATTTTCGACAGTAGTAATTCCCTTTGGCGCCAATGTGGCTTGCTAACTCACTTGCCATGGGATTGTCAGCTGCCGCAGATAATAGAACTAGTTGCAGTTTGATGTGTTTCCCCGTAAGGCTATCCAGGGTCTGAATTGGGTGACATTTTGTAGACTCGATGATCTTCTTGAAAACACGGAACTGTTGTGGAATAGAAAGGTCTTGTGATGTTGAAAGAAGATGGATATGGAATTCTGAGCCAATTATGTGCCGTGGCAGATTTCGATGGGAGAGGTACTGATTCCAATGCTTATTCCAGGCCTTTGATTGATTTCCAGAGACATCATCGCCAAAGTATTCGACGTAGCTGATATATAAAGGTAAACCATTTGCAACTCGACGGTCTGGATGGGGCTGAATATATTCGAATTGGTCCTGGTTCCATTGCCATAGTTGTAGAATATCCTGAAGATCCATCAAGTTGTTTCGTAGATTTTTTGTTTCAATGTGAGTGACATTGTTAGCGGTAGTCATGCTTCTATCCCCAAGAGTAACCCGAAAAGCCTCAGCGCAATAAACAACAGCTGTATCCTCATGTCGTTCAAGCCATCGAATGGGTACAAAATAACATCCATTTCGATCCTTATGGGCACGGCGACGGGCAATGGCAGAAGGGGTGGGCTCAGTTGTAGAGGTAGAGCCAGTGAGATGGGATCCAGCAGGAGTTGTAGTGATTTGTGGAGGAGTTAGAAGGCTTGTTCCAAAGTTTCGTCTGATCCTGGCATGAAGATTTGGCTTTTGAGAGGGCATTTTTTTGGACAATTGGTGAGAAATGACTTGTGAAATTGGCAAAAACGAAAGAAATTTGACCAGCGGGATTAAAACAGACGACAGGCAGTATAGACGTGACGAAATCACCCAGCAGACAGCAGACAGCAATGAAAATGGGAATGGATGTCATGATGAAAAGGAATCCAAAATGGGGGAAGGGGATGGATGATTTGTGGTTGTTGTTGTTGATGATGATGATGGTTATGAGAAGGAGCTTTGTGAGGTCGAGGAGAGTGATGACCTCGAGATGATATCGTTAATACCGAATTTCATGATTCATTCCCATTCCCATTCCTCATTCTCCATCTTCAATTTCACTTGCAGGTTGATTTGCGAGTTCATTGTCGAGTCTATCTCCGAGTCTGTACCCCTGACCCAAGTCCAAGTTCCCCGTTGAAGTGAGCCAAAATGCCCCCATTTTCACAGAATCAACAGATTTCGAGTTTTCCGCGGATCGAAGAACTGTGCGATGCATGATATGTACAGGGGTATTTCCCTTTTCACAACAGCCATGGCTGCTTGCAAGAAGTTATCGTCAACATATCAACTCGCGTCGTCATATCAATGCCGCATCTCAAACCGCTCCTTTGCAAGTTCCACGACGACATACCCCTGAGCCTGTACCAGACCCAGAAATTGAGGATGAGTTGCTGAATGACATTCTGGAGTTACCTCCATTGGACCTATCTGCCCAACCAGATCATTATATCGATGACGACAATGTTGACTGGCAGAGTGATGTGGGGTATTCTAAAGCTCTGGATAGAGATGCGTTCCCTGAAGATGATGTAGCTAATGATTTGGAGGCTGAGCTAAATTTATCTGACGCAGAGAGCGTTACCGCTGCTGCATCGATTATACCAGGAACCCAAACACAATCTACAAGGGAGACAGTTGGAAATAGGCTATCAGAAGCCGCGAGAGTATCACGAAATGATGTTGAGAAAGTATTGACTGAGGCTCGGGCTTTAAATTTATCACAAAATCAAGTCAGAGCAATAGATTCAATGAGTCTAGTGAGTTGATGCAAGGAAGTAACTTCATATTGTTTCTATAATGCATTTGCTAATGAAAATCAAAGGATCCTTTGGTCATTCGGCAACTGAAAATGACGATGCACTTAATGAATGTCGAGAATCTGCTGGAGAG
>JAFEJD010001744.1:0-12639 GCA_018296065.1 Blastomyces percursus | reverse complement strand
CGCGAGCCACTATATGAGTCGTCGGTAGATAGAGAGTTCGGTCAGCCGGTCAGAGGCCGGGAAGGTAATCGAAAGGCGTCAGTATCTGTTCCGGATGCATGGGCCGGGCTGCTCTCTCGCGTCTGGCAGCAAGTTCGATTAGCTTCGTGTCTGGTCCGGACGAGTCCCTGGAACCGGAGCTCAACAGGGGAGACTCACAAGAGCCTACAATGGCCGCTCTGCTCTTAGCCATCACCTTGATGATGTTACCAGGCTGCACCACGAGGAGGTGGCAGAGTCGAACTTCGCAACCCCTAATCGAAAGGCGTAGCCTGTAGCCAAGCAAGTCAGCTACTTTTATATCACGTGCACTAGTGACTGAGTTCACCACTGAATTCACCAGGATGTACGGAGTAACTTCGTTAACTAAATAAAGCCGATGATATCATCGCGGTCACGGATATATGTTACTCCATTTCCCGTTTAAGGTTTTCACGTGGGAGCACGTTGTGACTTGATTGGGCCATGTTGTTTGAGGGCTTGGCTTGGCTTGAATGGTTCGTGTGGTTCGCAGATCTGGCTTCTCACGTGATAAGTGACTCAGCTACTCAGCGCCAGCCCAGACCCCAAGCATGACGGATGGTTGTAAATAATAAATAATAATTAATCCATGGATTGCCTGGGCTATGTGCATGAATGAATAATATGGATGATCTCTCTACCTCCGTTGAATTAAGGAATTGAATTATATATTTTTACATTTATGTGTGCAACTATTCTATTTATGCTAATATACGATCTCTTTATGTTCTCATGGCAAAGTTACTTTGAATTAAAGCTTGAAGCTCCACATCCTGATCATCATCCCAGCCTGCCCCAGCCAGCCTCTTCAGCAGCTCCCCCCTCATCCATTCTCGTCACTCTCCTCTCCTCTCCTCTTCTTCTTCTTCTTCTTCTCCCCCTCCCCTTCCTACCAATCCAATCCCGCCGTCACAATGAGGTAAAGTTTTGCTCCCAATTGGCCTCCAATCACCCTCACGCACTTACATCAGTCTCAAAATAATAACCCGCTCCAGATTCGGTCACCAGCTCCGCACCTCCCTCATCAAAGAATACTACTGGCACTACATAGCCTACGATGACCTTAAAGCCTCCCTAAAAACCCCCTACGAATCCACCCCCGGCGCCTCGACTGATGCTCCAGAAAACGCACCCGCAAAGCCCAAGCGCAAGCCATGGACAGAAGAAGACGAGAGGCGCTTCGTCGCCCTCCTGGAGAGCGAGTTGGATAAAGTCTTTACCTTCCAGAAGCTGAAGAGCGATGAGATTGTCGCGCGGATTGTGCAGAGTGAGAAAGAGGTTAATGATGTCGTAGCTATGTTGAGGGCTTCTAGTGGTGGTGGCGGCGGAGGTGGCAGCGGTGGTAGTAGTACTGTCACTGGCCTGTCCGGAGCAAGGCGGGAGTCGCTGATTGGGGGCGGTGGGGCTGATGTTGCTGCTGCTGGTAATGGTACTATTGGTGGTGCTGGTGGTGTTGGAAAAGCACCCACCGATGAGGATTTCTTGCTGCTGGAGGAGGATCTGAGTGATATTATTGCCGACGTGCATGATTTGGCGAAGTATGTGCAGCTAAATTATACGGGGTTTCAGAAAATTATTAAGAAGCATGATGTAAGTGTGTCTTTTTTTTCTTTTTTTGAGTCCCTTCCTTCAGCGGCGCTCTCTGCCTTGATGGGTAATAAGAAACTTCCGTTAACATATCTCTTTTGTTTGGGGGGGTGGTTGTTTAGAAACAAACGCAATGGCACCTAAAACCCGTATTTGCAGCCCGGTTAAAAGCGAAACCGTTTTTCAGAGACAATTATGATGCATTTGTAGTTAAGCTATCCAGGTTGTATGATTTGGTTAGGAACAAGGGCGCTCCCGTCACCGGGGATAGTGCCGCGGGTGGATCGCAGCAGAATTTCGTCCGGGAGACAACTAAGTATTGGGTGCATCCTGATAATATTACAGAGTTGAAACTCATTATTCTGAAGGTCTGTTTGGAGTTCTTATAACCCGTTTTTCATTTCCTATGCTTCTGTGTGTTCGCGTGTCGAAACTAACAACTTTGCAGCATCTCCCCGTTTTGGTATTCAATCCTAGAAAAGAATTCGATGAACGAGATTCAGCTATCTCGTCTATCTACTACGATAATCCCAATACCTGGGAGCTGTATACGGGACGGTTGAAAAAGACTGAAGGAGCTGAGGCGATCCGACTACGATGGTATGGCGGGATGGAAAATGATCAGATTTTTGTAGAGAGGAAAACACACCGAGAGGATTGGACCGGGGAGAAGTCTGTCAAAGCGCGGTTTCCGATTAAGGAGAAATATGTAAATGCATTTCTATCCGGGGAAATGACTGTCGAAAGTGTTTTTGAGAAAGCCAGGAAAGATGGGAAGAAGAGCGAGCAACAGATTGCTGATTGGGAACAGCTCGCGCGGGAGGTACAGTATCGTGTAATTACGCGGAAACTCGAACCGGTTACGAGATCATTTTATCATCGGACTGCATTCCAGCTTCCTGGAGATGCGAGAGTGCGGATATCATTGGATACTGAACTGACCCTGATCCGAGAGGATAATATGGATGGCCGCATTAGGTCTGGTAATAATTGGCGGCGAATGGATATTGGGATCGACTATCCTTTTCGACAACTACCCGCGCAAGATGTCGAGAGATTTCCCTATGCGATTTTGGAAGTGAAGCTGCAGACGCAGGCTGGTCAGGACCCTCCGCATTGGATCCGGGAGTTAATCTCCAGTCATCTGGTGGAGGCGGTCCCCAAATTCAGCAAGTTCATCCATGGAACTGCGAATCTATTCCCTGACCATATTAACCTGCTCCCATTTTGGATGCCGCAGATGGACGTCGATATTCGGAAGCCCGTCACCCGCGGCTTTGGCATCGAACGACCTGTCCAGGCTAGTCCATCGACAAGTGAAACAGTGCTTGACGATGACTATGACGATGAGTCCGACGAAGAAGGCGACGGCGACAGTGAACCCGCAGCGCGCAACGGAGTTCATCCCCACGAAAACGGCCGCCCATCGACGTCCCTAAGCGAAGCCAACGGCATCCATTTCCAATCCCTGCAACCCCACCACCAAGGCGAGGGCGAAGACGACCCTTCCCGGGACCCAAACGTCCCCGATGCCACAGGAAACGCTCTTGACATCGAGGAGCGTATCGCAGCTCAGCAAAACGTCATTGATATCGGTGGTGATGACTACCCACTGTACGACTCGGAAGACGAGTCTAGCGGGCAGGACGATCTCGAAGAGGCAAGGAGAATTGGCGGTTGGCATTATCGTGTCAAACTGGCGAAACATTATCTGCGCGCTGCGGGCAGATCAGCCCTGCATGCCGCGAGGTTTATTGCCCCCGTACCAAGACCGACGGTGATGCCGATCGATAATGGCCTTAGTGGTTTAGGGAGGTTCATCCCACCCGGAGAATTGCAGATTAAGCGGTTCAAGGCGCCGAAGGGGAAACGTAAGTTTTTGCTTTATGATAACTCTCCCTTTCACTTTTCCTTGTTTTTAGTTATTGTCCAAAAATGAAATTTCCCGATTAACTCAATGCCGTCTTCCCCTCCGTAACAGGAATCCACGTCCCCGTCCGCGTCGAACCAAAAGTCTACTTCGCTGCCGAACGCACCTTCCTCTCCTGGCTCGAATTCTCCATCATACTCGGCTCCATCGCCGCCGCCCTCCTCAATTTCGGCCGCGACACCGTCACCCTCGCGTCGTCGTGGGCGTTTACCATCCTCGCTTGCTTATCGCTCATGTATAGCTTGCTGCTGTATATGTGGCGGGTTGATAAAATTCGCAAGCGGAGGGATGTAAAGCATGTTTATCATGAGAAGTGGGGGCCGACGGTACTTTGTGTGGGATTGCTAGTCGCTGTTTGTGTTAATTTTGGGTTGAGGGTTAGGAGTGGGGGGTTGTGAGGGTGTGGCATGTGTGGCAGATCTGCTGCTTTGAAATTGGGCACAGGGAAGAGGAGTGTGATGGCTATGTAGGAGGACAAAAAGATATATATATATAGGATATCTTTTGCTTTGTTATTGGCCAACATGGAGTTTTCTGGTTGCGTTGATGAATTCCTCCTACAACCATGCCCAGCCCATTTCTGTTGGAGCTTTTCTTATGCTTGTTTTTATTCTTCTTCTTTTCTCGTCTTTTCTTTTCTTTTTTTCTTCTTCTTTTATCCTTTTTGAGCAGCTTTATAGCCCTGTCTGATCTATAGCCATATTTTGCGTTATGTACTGCACTGCACATATCTCTTATCTACGAAGGCACATATACGCATCCGATGTATAGTATATATGAATGATTAGCTCATGACGAAAATGGAGAACACAACTGCCGGCTTCACAATGAACCGTGGAATACTATACTTTCTTGTTATCTCTATTTTCTTTGCTTCTCTTCACGTTTCCTTCCTACCAATAGCGCTACTGGCTGGGTCGACAGGGAGTTGAAGTCTCTACACACTACACACCATTCGAAACAAACAGGTCCAACAAATGCAAGCCTAAACTAAAGTATATAACTATCCCCGTGAAATTGATATCCAGTAAATTACTAAAAAATGAAAATGGAATAGCAATGGTAGCCTCTATAATATAAACAAAATAACAGTATAAACGACATGATCAAGAAAAGGTTAAAACAAACAAGGAACGTTAAACTCTTCTTCCTTTCCACCTTCCTCCTCTACCGCTTCTTAATGCGAACATCTAAATTACCCACTAACCACACCGTCACAAACACGCTGAACAGACCTGCGGCGATCGTCAGTGGTTTACGGAGTATCGCGAGTGCGGGATAGTCGTATGTCACCTAGGAAAGTAGTTAGCTAGCAATCCTTGTCCAATAGGCCTTTGGATACAAGAAGGGTTAGATAAAGAAGCAAGGAAAAGTGGTATGTCCATACAATAAGATGTCCCTCCCTAGCCTCATCTGCCACATTCGTCGCCCGCAACGTCAACACGGTCCTCCCCACCGTGTCCATAAACGTCTTGTGCAGCCCAATCTCCGACTCGACCACAAATGGCATGCCAACCCCATCAGCTAGCTCATACTTGACGTCTCGCGCACCCTCGGGGAGAATAACGCGCAGCTGGATTTTCTCATACTGCACCCCCTCGGGCACTTTCGGGCCCTCCAGGAATGGTACCCTAAGCACATATGACTCTCCGTCAGCCTTGCGCAGGAAAGATGACAGCGCATTGTTCCAGCCAATGCGGAAGCTGTACTTCCACCCGCCAAAAACGGGGTAGCGCGGCTTAAGCTCTAGTAGCCCCTCGCGCTTGTTCAGACCCGGGCGGAAACGGCTTGTCGAGACGTTGCCGATGTCGTCCGTGAAATAGGCGTCGACGGAGCCTGGGAGCAGTGGGATGCGCAGATCGCTCATGGCGGATGAGGGCAGGTTTTGATATGACTTCATAGCCCACCCGACGCGAGAGAAGTGGTTGGAGAGCTTGGCGCCGTCGTTGCGCAGCCAAAAACGTTCCTCGGTTGCAAGGTTGCCGCCCCAGTGCGAGACTTCCACGTCGCGCTCGAGGAGGGAGCAGGTTATGACTGGTTTGGTGAATTCGTAGCGGACAGTTATGCTGGCTCCTGCAGTGCCAGGAAGAACTTTGGAGGTCTGGTAGGGTCCGTACGTGTAGGTGCTGCCTTGTCGTTCTGGGTCTGCGCCGGATTTCAAACCGGAAGTTTCTGTGAAGTCTGGTACTTCTGAACTAGGGAATTTGATCTTTGTTTTCTGGTTGTCGGTTGTGTAGGCGGACGGGGCGTAGGCGTGAAAGGAGTAAGTGAGGTATTGTTTGGCTTGTTGTTCAATAGCCGCGGGGAGCGGGTTAAGGGCTTGAAGGATGTAGTAGGATATGCTCAGGGTGATTTGAGAGGAGGCTTTCAGCGCTTCGGGGAAATGAATGACGAAGTATTGATTTGGGCTGTAACGATAAAAATTGTTAGATTGCGGTTTCATTGCTCAGCTGTTCTGCGAAACCAGTGCACACGCAAATACACCGTTCAGAAGCACCAATTAAAAACCAACCTCGACTGTAACGTCTCCGTAGCATCCACCAAAAATTTGGCATTCGATAGCGCATTCTTATCTCGTACTTCCAGTCCTCCAACTCTATCGATTATGTCCGATGCGAAAGGGAGGAAGTACCGCTCCTGCGGTTCCTTGCCGGTGTTCTCTACCACAACATTGACGGTTTCCCGTACGTAGCCCCTTTCAAGATTTATATTTCTGAGTAGATTGACATTCTTGAACACCTGAGGGGGAGTGAAACCGTTCTGTAGCACCAGTCGCGATGAAGTATATGTGCTGTCATTGGCAGCTGCGGCATTCACGCTCAAGATGGAGGAAGCCAACACGCCGCAGAGCAGAGCAGCGGCAGATAAGAGCCTCATGGTGGCAGGGCTTGCTACCGGCAGACCAATTTACGGTCCCGAGCACTGTACGTATCGCCGTGAGAGCTGGCGCAACAAGTAATGGGTGTTGGAGAGCTGGTGATGATGTCGTTGGCGGCGAATGGTTTATGTGTCCGTCTGGAGCTAAATACTATTTAAGGCGGGCGAAGCGGCCACAAGCGCAAGGAGCTGCAATCTATCTATGTAAAAAGACGACGGAGCTCCAGCACTCTACAACTATGTTTGTATCTGCTGTATGGAGTACTTAATTGTATAAATCATTTCTCATTACAATGCTATGATGAGCTCGTCAATTTCTCGACACGCTCTGCATTTTCACGACTCCAGGTACGTTCAAGGTTTCGCTGTTTTGGCGGAAGGACCCTGTCGTGGTGAACACAAGACCGATAATATTCAGCGTTGTTCTGCCTGTTATTAACATTGATATTGCCAGTTAACTATGTAACTAACTTAAGGATGAAAACAACAAGCTCAGCAACCCGAATTCCTTGCCTTGCACGAGAGAACAGTGTGCAAGATCAAGCCAAACGACGCGAAGCCATCAAACCCCATATATAGCAACCCATTATGTTTTCTACCCTAGGTCTGAGCGACCATACTCCGTACACTCTGTAGACATGACAACATTTTGTTCACCACGAGGGAACAAGCCATCAGACATGCTTGCAAGAGCATTTCAGCTGGTGCTACATATTCCCGGCGTCAAACATTCTCGAAGGACGCTTAAAGCACGGTTGGTAAAGAGTAAATTCGGGGGCGACCTATTTAATTAAATGTATTTAATTAGCTTTTCTCCAGGAGCGCGCCAAGAAGCAACAACTGCGCGCCTTGCGTTAATTGTATTCCGCCACTAACCAAGACCTCACTCGCATTGCAAGGTTGCTTTCAATAAACCTATTGAGTTATTCCCATTCATGTAGTCAAGAGGGCATTCTAGGGCTCCCTCAATATGCCTGCCCAACGAGCCGCGGCTGCGCTGTGGAGATGGTCGTATCCGCGTTTGAGACTCCCAACCCAGCTAAAACATAGATCGCTTCACGGACGGAGACATTTCGGGGAGACAAACAAATTCCTAAAGGTCTCAGAAGAGGTACAGGATGCCGTGGCTTCATCGAGGCCTGTCGTAGCTTTGGAAACGACCATTTACACGCATGGTACGCCGCCTATTATTAAACTCCTCGTTCTAACTTACTCCCACAACCATGACTAAACCCCTGTAGGATTCCCTTATCCTGATAATGTCGCTCTAGCGTCTCGCCTGGAGTCAATTGTACTCCAGGGAGGCGCCGTGCCTGCTACTATAGGTGTGCTCAACGGCGTTGCTCGGGTGGGAATGACACCTGATGAGGTTGCCGAGCTTGCATCTTCATCCCAGACCCAGAGGGTTTTGAAGGTCTCCCGTAGAGACCTGGGGTATATCTGTGGCCTGGTAACTCAACTACCGCTTAACTACAGCGTTCCACGACTGCTGACCGTTTTCTAGGGACTGAGCGGCAAGAAGATGAACGGGGGCACTACAATTGCCGGTACCATGGTGCTGGCTCATATTGCTGGGATTAAAGTCTTTCCTACTGGCGGTCTCGGTGCGTTGTGCAGTGTTGCAAGGATATATTATTATGATTGCAAGCTCTAACATCCAACAGGAGGTGTACACCGTGGCGGGCAAAACTCTATGGATATTTCTGGTGAGACTTGCAGCTTGTCTTTTGCTTGAACGTTACTAACACATGCCATCCGCAGCCGACCTAACTGAGCTTGGGCGAACACCTGTTACGCTCATCAGCTCAGGCTGTAAAAGCTTTTTGGATATCCGGCGAACACTTGAATATCTCGAGACAGAAGGAGTACTTGTCGGGGCTTTTGCAGATGGGCGCGAGGGCAACGTGGATTTCCCTGCCTTCTACACCAGAAACAGTGGAATAAAAGCGCCGAAAGTCATACACGACGAAGCGGAAGCTGCTGCTATCATATGTAAGTTACTGATAAGGTTAAGTCTTCTTTCTCTAGTACTGGTTTGCTTCCTCCCTTTCTAGTTGCTGTATTCGAAAAATGGCCTGTCTCACAGACTTCCCAGCTAACATAACTATTCCCAGACGCACAGTCACGTTTAAACATATCCTCAGGATTGGTTTTCGCCAATCCAGTGCCAGAGGAATTTTCATTCCCGAAGCGAGAGATTGATGATATAATTGAACAGGCCCTTGAGCTCTCTGAACTTGAAGGGATCCATGGTAGCGACAATACCCCTTTTGTTCTAGCTAAAATTAGAGAGTTGAGTGGTGGGAAAAGTGTGGCTACAAACACAGCATTGGTTGAAAGCAATGTTGAACGCGGAACCAAAGTTGCAGTGGAACTCGCCAAATTGGAAACGGGGCGTCCTTTTGAAGGGAATCGGTGAGATAATTGTGTAACTAAATTGCGGTTGGAAGCGCTGGCTGATTTGCTGATATACTTTGCTACTCAGACATATGCCAGGTTATGTGGCAACTACTTCGTTATCGTCAGAGTCTCCTCCAACTCAAGATGCTCTCAAAACTGCTAGTGTAGCAATAACTGATCGCGAGCCAGGCCCAGACAAGGTGGAGAAAACGAATGTATTGGTCGCTGGGTCTCTTGCTATAGACTTTGCGTGCGATTATACGCCTACATCGCAGAAAAGTGATGGCATCCCTGCTCTGCAGACGTCTAATCCATCAATCATAAGACAAAACCTCGGGGGAGTCGGCCACAATGTAGCTCTAGCTGCAAATTATGTCGGCAGCTCAGTTCTCTTTTGCAGTGTCGTCGTGGATGATTTCAGCGGCCGCGCAGCTCTTGCTGCTCTGGAAACGGGTCGACCTAACCTACATTCTCAAGGTATCCTGGTACTTAGTCCAGCCACTGGCTGTAGGACTGCGCAATACGTCTCTGTCAATGACGCAAAGAAAAATCTAATGCTCGCCATGGCAGACATGACAACCATGGAAGTACCGCAGCAATATCTTGATTTCAACGTCTTCTGGGATCCTCTCATCCAGCGCGCACGACCCAATTGGGTCGTCATCGACGCAAATTGGAGCCCAGATGTCATCGCGAAGTGGATTTCGCTAGCGAAATCCCATGGCGCAAAAATCGCATTTGAACCAGTCTCCAACGCAAAATCAACCCGCCTCTTCACACGCTCGCTTTCAAACTCAAAATCCATCATCCAGCCCTCATCCACAATTCCAAACCATCCTATCGACATCGTGACTCCTAATCGCCACGAGCTGACAACTATGTATACGACAGCACGAGAATCTGGCATCTTCGAAAGCGCCCAATGGTGGGAAGTCATCAACTCCTTAGAAATGCCCAGTAGTGGCTCGCGTGATCGACTAGTCTCGATCACGAACTCTAAACTCGTCGACCAAGGGATCCCCCAGCAAGCCATTCAACTTCTTCCATTCATCCCTTGCATAATCACCAAGCTCGGCCCGCAGGGTGTGCTGCTTACTCAGATTCTACCACCTGGTGATGAGCGGCTTCGTTCTGCGGATTACGCACGGTATATGTTGGGCAGATCTTATGCCGATGGTAATAATAACCCAATCGGCGGGGTATATATGCGTCTCTTCCCACCGGCGGAAGTCTTGAAGCATGCTGATGTGGTGAGTGTTAATGGGGCAGGGGATACGTTGCTTGGTGTTATTGTTGCGGGGCTTGCAATGGGTGAAGGGAAAGATGATGTCGGGTTGAGAAGGTTGGACGATGTAATTCCTGTTGCTCAGAGGGCCAGCGTAGAGACGCTGAAGAGTTCTGACGCGGTGAGCGCGAAGATTTCGAAGTTGATGAGGTTGTTGTAGTGTATATAGGGCCGTGATCAAATACCAAGTAATTGCCCTAATTTTTCACCCATGTATATACTTAAACTAGCACTATAATACAGGTCTCAAATTTAGATTTCATGCAGTGATTCCAGACAGTGCGGAAATTACTTCATTTTCATAAAATTCCCACATTCCGGAGGGTAGGTACGGCGCCCAAATGAGCATACCTTCTCCTGAAGATGAAGCACTTCTACCCTCGTAGCTTTGGGTGTACTCGTATCATTGGTTGCAGGAATTAGGCCATGGAGACTTTGAAACGACAAATACGTTAATCTGCGTATTCTGAGGCATCAAAAAGTATTGAGAGTGGGACCGGTGGCCTAAATGAACGACTTAACCTTCCAACTAAGTCGAGCTCCTCCGCGATTACCTTCCGCGTCTTTCAGCTATAATCCCATCCTCCTCCGTGGAACTTCGACTGCAATTCAACATGAGGTTTAACATGTTGTTAAACGACCTTCTTGGGCAGGGTTGTCATCATCGCCAATCTTGGATCAGCTCATTAGATTGCTGCGACTCCTCATCGAACACCTTCCATGCCCCTTCAGCATCTACCACAGGAAGAGAATCAACTTTCCGGTCACTGGCACTCTCGACATCTCCCTCCTTTGTGTTGCCATTAATTCGTGCCACCTCGTTGAATCCAGCTGGAACATACTTCGGGTCAAGCAGACCTAATTGGACAAGAACACTGGCCTGGTCCCAATATACGTTTTCATGACAAAGTTTGTTCCCGCGAATAGTAACTACGCTGACGAGTGCGACGGCAACTTCTTTATCGGTTGGCGGTATCCCGGGGAGCATCCACGGGATCTCGTGAGTGTGTCTGAACGTAACGAACATTTCGTCCACGATGCGATTGGTGCCCACAGTCCGGGAGATAAGGCGTATATTTAAAGAGGGTGGGGTTCCTGGAATGAAATAGTCTTCGTAGAAGCGGAATAGCTCATCACTACCGAATCCTATGCAATGAAAAAGAGTCAGCTTCACGCGTCCGATTGCCGATTGATCAGATCCCATAGCCTCGTTCAGAATCTGATAATATCTAGCACACCGGGGAAGCGATTTCACAAACATACCCCCGGTCATAGTAGGAACAAAATTCACATACGAGTCCTCCGTCATTGTCTGCATCGCTCCCATCGCATCCTTTCTTGAATATAGCATATTGATATGTCGCTCCCACACCGGCTCAATGTCCCGATAGATCTCAAAGCCCTGTAGTAAACATGCCAGCGTGCGCGACCATGCCAGCCGTGTGCTAATCTCGTCATATTCCGGGTTGCCCAGTTCTGCGAACCCAGGTTTTGCATGTAGGTAAGTGTAGGAGTTATTCCCTCCGCCGAACTTTTGCGTTCCGGCAAGATGTATTGTAAGGTGTAATTGGGAGGGGAAATCGCCTGTTGGACGTGGTATTCGAGGGGGGTAGTATGCGACCACTGCGCATAGCTTGGGCATTGGCTTTGTGCATGCTTCTAGGACTAAAGATGCGGCTTCGCCAAATGCTGGATGCAAAGATGATAGGCTGGTTAGCCATCAATTTATACGCGACTTATTTAATGTAGAGCAGTCAACCTGTTGACATACCAACAATCGCATATTTCTCCCCTAGTTCCAGCGGATCCTCCAGCTTCTGTAATTGACCATTATATTCTCTTGCCAGGCCATTGTACGGAAGATATGCGACCTCAAAAGCTTCATCTTTGAAATATTGGATCACCTCCTGGTCGAAATCTCGAGTATCCGCTGTGATTACTAGCCTTGCGCGGCCCGATGGCCACGAGAAATGCATTGTCTCAACCTCACTGTGTGAAAAATGGCGTCGCAACGGGGATAAATGCTCTCTGATGCTGCTGGTCGTTCGGCGCAAGCCGTCGGAACTGAATCGACGCCTCATGTTATCAAGTTTGAGATGAAGAAAGATATATATATATATTGATCGTCTAAGCAAAATACCGCTTGCTCCTATTCCCTGTTTTCCAAGGTTGATCTTGCCAGGAGAAAGAACAAGAATTGGAGCTGCAATGCGCCATGCCCTTTCGTTACTCTTGACTATTGTACTCTTGACTATTGAGTTGGAACAAACCAATGAGCATTTCCATTTAGTTATGTACGATGATTAATATGACGTTGAACAAAACCCGGTGAAGCGGGCCGAGGGGCAAAGTAGAGAAACTGGTTAACGTAATCCATCAGTGAGCGAGACACATCACTAAGCGAGACACCTCCTACCTTCCATATAATAAGAATACCCTCAATCTCTCAATACAACAAAAGAATAATAAAATCTATATTATCAACTACTTCCCATACGCT
>JAFEJD010001735.1:0-12407 GCA_018296065.1 Blastomyces percursus | reverse complement strand
TCTGGGACAGTCATACATGTGGCGTTCCTACAATCAGAACCCCAGGAAGGGGGTTAATCTGTACTATAATACACGAAGACTCCGTCAGGTGGTAGACTAGCTACCGCGCTGGCGCGCCTGATACCCCTAGGGAGGTTGTGGCCGGGGCGGTGTTGCTTAGTCAGCTGCGGACGTGCCTCCAGGCGTTAAAGAATTCATCATCATCAAAATCATATCTGTATTTGTAAGGGTTAAAAGTCCCTTCGAGTTTATGGGACAGTGTGAGGATTATGAAAGATGAATCGCTATAGTAATGGTAAAGGTAGGGTTATATTATTATCAAAGCTGTTCGCTGGATCCCGTAGTATTAGGGATCCTGCTCATCTATTTATATGCTAGCGGATTCCTTGCACAGCCCCCTTATCCTTGTATTCATCGGGGCGCCATCGGGGCGCTATCGGGACGCCGACCTCGGTTCTGCCTGTGAGGCCTTTGTGCCTTACAATACCACCCCTTCTCGAGGATCTGGCCCCCAGATCCCATTGCCCTAAGTCGCGCGTTTACTCGGGCTCGCGGCGGCGGTGGGTTATCAATGTTGAGGTCATGATTTAGTGGGGTTCGGATGTTATCTTGTAGTGTCATATTCAGTGGGGAAGGAGGCAATATCTCTACTGTTCGCTGTGTAATCCGTATAATTTTTTAGAGATCAATGTTCTGCTCGTCCCATCGCGTTGGACTCGCGGTCTTGGGTTGTCGGTTTGTGGGTCTTGCCCTGATTCGTCGCCCTCGTGGGTTCGAGATCTCGCTGTTTGGATATATCCTGCTACTGATCTGCCAAACGTCGTAGTTGGTAGTACCTGCGAGCTTGTTGTTCATCTTCATGTCGACGGGACCGAAATCATCTTTGAAATCTCGGAACGCCGATGTGGATGCCGGTACGGGCATCGAAGGGTTAGCAGTTGGTACGGTTTGAGCATTTTGAGCATCAAATACCGCCCGCCACCGCGCCATTGCGAAATTAAACGCTTCTTCTTGACCTACCCCTGAGGCCTTCAGGTTCTGAAGAGTGCTTGTAAAGACATCAATATCAGAAGATGAAGAAGGATTAGGTGGTAATTGTACTGGGGTATCACTTGGACCGCCAGCACCCGCGTCCGGCGTAAACTCGGAGGCGTCCCTGGCCATTCTCTGCTTCAACCTTGCCTCGTAGCTAGGTTGATTTTTGAGCACTGTTTGGGGGGGGGGGGATTGCAGGGGGTCAACCGGCTCTGGCGAGTCGTATCGCGTCCTGCGTTCTATATCGGACCCTGCGTCGTCCTTCGACGGTGGGGTCAAATCGGCGAGATATCGATCGAGATCTCGTTCCTAAATAAGGACCTTCTTGGGGGTTCGGTTTGGGCAGCATTGAGCCGTCTTCCGAGGTATCTAAACAGAAATAATAAAGACTTCAAAATATAAACAACGCCTCCTGCAATGACCAGGGGACGCGTTCTGCTCCTACTACCCGCAACGTTTAGGGGGGTGATAGGTGATACGCAGTGCGAGCAACTAGCCACGATCGTGCTATATTTTTGCTCGTTCTAGCGGAAGAATCAAAAGGGCAACATAACCTATTGGTGATCAACTTGCTACTATTCTTGTTTCTTTGTTGCTGTCTAGCTATTTTGGGTGTTTTGTAAACGGGTGAGCCCTGATAACGTGACCTTCAATCACGTGATCATCGGGTCACCGGGCGGCCTTAATAAGGTGCCGACAGAGGCGCCAACAGAAGTAATATTTCAGATAAAGTGATTTGGGACCACTATTGTTGCATATATAATGTGACTAGGACTAAGGTTGAGAGCAACGGGACTAGGCTGAAAATCAGTCATGGTCCCAGATACGGTCACACGACCAGTCTAAGCCTGCCTCTCCAGCTGGCGTACATTATGTGGTGTGGCGGTGGTCCAGGAGGGCCTGGGAGCAGTAGTATTAAGCCGCGAGAGAACCTGCTCAGGATCGTACGGAACCAGCCCAGCTGCCCTGAAGCCACTCTTAATGTTGTTCTCATTCAGAGCCTGCACATGAGCTGCAGGATACGGGGCAAAAACTCCTCCTTGTCAGGTTTTCCACCTGCCGTCCATATGCTGTTTTCAAGGGCGAGAAGCAGCCAACATCTAATGGCTGAAGAAGGTGAGATGAATGTGGTGGCATATAGAGAGCAATTATGCAGTTCTCAGAGCAGAACTGATCAAATTCAGCTAAGGCATGACTTCTATGCCAATCTAGGGCCAATAGTCGGTATCTGCCTTTCGTATGGGGTAGGATATCCTTGTTGAACACCTCTTTCAGAAGAATAAGCCCAACTGGTTATTTGTCCAGCCATTCTCACTAACTCCAATCACCCAGTCAGCTGGCAAGCCCTCTGTCTCATACCAGCAGGACTGATGCATCTTTCCCTTGAGAATAATCATTGTACAAAGAGGCCAGCCAGTTGCATTAACTCTAGTAATAACAGTCACCCATTCTCGATCTCCAGGCTGTACAAATTTGGGATTCCTAGCTTTTTCAGACCCTGTTACCACTCTGGCAGTCGCAATAACACCCATCTGGAATCCAGTCTCATCAGAGTTGTATATATCATCTTCCAGAATCCCATACTTTGTAATGGTGTTTTGTACAAGCCTGAACCACCCACGTATGATCTTAGGATCCTCACATAAAGCCCGCTGGTTGTCATACTTTCGAGAGAACTTGGACTTCAGCTCTTCATGGCGATTAACAAAGTTTCGTACCCAGTTTCGGCCAACTGTTGGTGGTGGGTTGGATCCTTGAGTGGCAAGAAGAATATTGGCTATTTCCCGTACGGTTTCAACTCGGGATGACTGGCCTCGCTCATCCATGGCTAGAATCCATTGAATAAGAGATTCCTCCTCTGTAAGTTTTCTGTTTTTGGGAGGAGTATTGACCCGTGCTGTACGACCACGTACTCGATCAGTTAGGGTGGATCGTGGGACGTCATATAACTTGGCAGCAGCTCGTATGCTTGAAATTTGGCCATTATTAAGTGCTTTAATGGCTAAAAGAAGTGTTCCCTCTTGAAAAGAGGCCTGATGATCTTGCGAGGTTGACATTTTTGATAATTAAAAGGTTGCTCTGTGGGAGGCTGGAAAGTGGCCGACTCGCTTGTGTGGCCGGCTCGCTTGTGGATTACGTTAAGTAGTTAAACAGAGATTAAATGAATTGAATATAAGATCTTTTTCAGACAGATAATTTCAATACAGCATGTAGGCTCTAAGTGAGTCTTTTTAACAGAGGTTAACAGAGGTAAACTGTGCAATCGAACACCCCCATATTGTTTATGTTGTTTACTCCGAGCAAATGTGGGGGGTAGGGGAATCGATTGGTTGTACATGTACTGTACGTAGCGGGAGTGGGAGGATAGGGTATTGCGGCCCTTGTATTTATATGCCAATGATATACAGTTTATACCTGATGCAAATTTGACTGTTGATATGTAGTTAACTAATTAGTTCATGTTGGGAGCATTAGTCACGCCCAACCGTGTAAGCCCGTTTTATTTACCGCTTTATTCTTGAATCCTGAATACATTCGCTCACAATACACCAGGAGCGGACACTCGAACGCCTACGGACGTGACCAAGCTCCGCACCGAGATAGATAACTTGCTACATGAAACATGATGAGATTCGGACCCCCCAGTTATAGTGACATATGCAGGGGAAGAAATGTATGAGGCCCGAATTTGGTTCGTATTCGTTTCGTAATAGCTGCCCCCCCAAATCAGTTGGAAAAATACATGGCCTGACATTGAATTCACATGAATCACTAAAAGCAACATCAAAATGCATGCAGAAGGTGGGAAAGCCTTTTTATGGATTATATTACACGAATTCTTATCCCTCTCCTGACAGATGTAAACGGCCGGGCAGAGATCAGAAATCGGGCTTCGACTACGTGCTTTGTTTGCTCGGCGGGAAAGCAGTATTCTACGAAATGGGACCAGTCCGTCAGGGCGGCGCGAGAAATTCATGACTTGAGCGGGCAGAATGGCGACTAGATCTGAATTAGCTTCTAAATTTTTAAAAAGATGAAAAATGCGAGGAACAATGTGTTAGAGAAGTGAGGCGTCATTAAAAAATTAGAGTGTTGTTGCTATTTAGTTGATCTTCATGGGAAAATCGGGGTTAAAAAGATTTAATCATTCGCCAGAGAAGCGGAAGAGTATTGCATTTATCTAAGAAAATGTGTGTAGAGGTGGGAGACAAATGGGAAGTTGGGATATTTGGATATACGTACTATCTTTTGGGATCGGTGAGTATGGCATGTTTGGCGTGATACATAGGTGCGTCGGGTAAAAATAATTTCATAACACATGTCAATTTGCAAGTCGCGTTGACAGGTGAGCTTGGGTCAAAAATATGTATAGCATTTAATTCTAGTGCGCAGGAAAATAAAGGTCATAGATATACTACATTCGTTTGCATTAATGTTCTGTAATTCGACCAATGCACATTTGCATTTAACCGAAAAGGTCACCAAATCCTATAGCCGATAGTCAGTATACATGTGGAAAATTGAAAATACGGGCAAGAAAATTTCCATGAGAGGGCTATTTTCATACCTTCTTCTTCCTCGCTTTCCTCTTCCTCAGACTCTGCCTTGGCTTCCTCCTTGGCCTCGTCTCCCTTTCCAGTTTCGACAACCGGGGCAGCGACAGCATAGGCCTCAGGATTGGCAATGCGATCCTTGAGCTCTTCGATCTCGCTCCAGCCGTATTCGGTCTCGACGGCAATCGCAATCAGGTTCTTGTAGGAGTTGACAACCGAGTGTATGACGGATGGCAGGGTGGGGAAGTTGGTAGCCAGAGAAATGGTGGTGATGGTGCGGATGGCAGATTGGAGGGTGGCTAACAGCTGCTCCTCGCCAACGTCCAAAACCTCCGGGCTGAAAGTCTGGCCCTCATCGTAGATCTGGACAACAGACATACCGTAGGTGAACGGAGAGATGTTCAGCATGTTGAGGAGGGTGGCTTCGGAAGCACCAACTTTCGAGCCAGCCTCAACGAGCTTCAGATCGGCGGTAATTTCAATGGTACCACGAGCGATCTTGGTAGGGACACCGAGAGCCTGGAAGAAGGAGGTTTTACCGGGTTCCATGCCAGTATTACCAGCAGGAACATAGACGTCCAGGGGAGCGATGGCACCGGCACGAGCAGGGGCAGCAATTCTGTTGGAAAGAACCTTCTCTCTGACTTCTTTCAAGTCAGCGTTGGTGAAGATGAAGCCAACATTACCCTTGACGTGAGGCAGGAGACGCTCATATTCTGGGTTATCCGCGACAAAGCCTTTGATGGCACGGCGAACCTAATTGGGACCGACTGTTAGCAATTCGCTTGTAGAAAGAGTATCGCTTCTTGATTGGCATACCATGGTGTTCTTTCCCATGAGGACGACGGCCTCGCCTCTCAGACTGTGGCGGATTTCGTGCATCTGCTGAGAACTGACATTGTCGACGGTGACGATGAGGACCGAGCGGTACTCATCGAGCAGCGTCTTCAGCTTCTCGAAGTAAGCAGTCTTGTTTGCAGACCTGCCCCCCATGTCTCCTTATTGGGATGAAGATAGGATGTTTAAGGGCAAGGTAAATATCGTGGGAGGGAATTGGAGTGTTGATATAGAGGTTGGTGATGGTTGTTCTTTTTCCGAAAGATTGTTGATCGGGATTTTTGTTCTTGTGGATTCGGCTAACTAGGGCCAAGCCTCAGTCACGTGGATTCCACCCCGTAATTCGCCCAACCGCTAGTACCTAATAGGCCTGGATAGTCGATAGGTAGCGGTCATTGGAAGATCAATTGAACCACGCTTAATTGTTCTTAGAAAGGCGATGTCCATACAATTGCAAGGTCTTAGAGGTCTCTTTCGTGTGCGGATTACCACATCGTGTTCATTTGGCGAGCTTCCTTCCAACAGGCCCTAGAGCTACATGTAGTCAAGACCGGACTTCATTGGCACATGCGGATTTTATCTGATCCTACCCTCGGAACAGTCAAGAAAAATTACACGGCGGAGCGACGATTTAGAACATACGTTCGCCTGCGTAGTTCCATTATCAGACCATGCATGTCCAGCACCCCTTCCAGTGCATACAATTCCTGGGAAGTTGGGGCAAGGATGCTCCAAATTTTCTCGTGGGCGCTGCTGGTCCAAGACTCTATGTGCTAGATGGCCGCACAGGACAGTCGCTATCTGTCTGGCCGTCGACTAAAGAGCCGGCGTTGACCAACGCCCCTCATGCAACCAATGCAGACTCGCATAGTCAGGGCAATGCTGAAAGTAGTGAGCCTCCTGAAAAAAGGCGGAAACTTTCACCAACAACCCAACAGGACGCTGCCTGTGAAGGAACAACGGCAAACGAGGCCATAGCAAAGAGGCCAGATAAGTCGCGAGAATCGAAACTGGTCTGGTCGACGATCCCAATTGTGACAGCGTCAAAATCCGGGAAACACGTCGTTGTAGTTACTGCAGAAGATAAATGCATACGAGTCTTTGAGGTGGACACGAGCGGGGTGCTCTCTCAGTTGAGCCAACGGTAAGTGTTATTACTTATTGATAAACCCCGGAGTATGAAAAGATACCGGTCAATTGTCCTGACGAAAGCATAGATGTATGCCCAAACGACCATGCGCTGTTGTACTGTCCAGCGACGAATCTACCATTATCTGCGGAGATAAATTCGGGGATGTCTACTCTCTCCCACTCTTCCCAAGGGAAGACTATAAACCACCTCCCAAGAAAAACGCGCAGCTGTCACACCCAGCTCAGCCATCTGCTTCTGTACTCACAGTTCATACGAAGCGCAATCTGCAAGCGCTCGAGCAGCAGCTGAAACTCGGCGCGAAGATTTCAACAGAGAAAGCCGGCCCTACATTCGAACTCAAATTACTGCTAGGACATGTGTCTATGCTCACTGACGTCGCATACGTGGAGTTAAGTGTCGATTCTGAATCCGCTGTTTGCCGCCCCTACATAATATCTGCAGACCGAGATGAGCATATTCGGGTCTCCCGCGGGCCCCCTCAGTCCTATATAATTCAGACCTACTGTTTAGGTCACGCGGCATTTGTGAGCAGATTATGTATCCTGCCATGGAGCGCGTCGACTTTGGTATCTGGCGGGGGAGATAATTATATTCTCGCATGGAGTTGGGCAGAAGGAAAACTTCTGCAGAAGATTCCAATTCCCCTAGACGGCATTGTTAAGGCATCGAACGAAGAGTCTGCTACCGCAGCGGAATCATCCGCACCAGGAATTGCTGTAAATGGAATATATACGGTGTCCTTTGCAGACAATCATTCCTTGAGCGGTAATGCACCCGGTGCAATTCTCGTAACCTTAGAAGGGTACGCAATAAGATATTATATGTGTATGTATGAACGGCGATAGGCTAACTTTTTCCCCCACCAGGATCCCAAAACTCTTTCCATTCAGGTTTAATCCTGATGGTAACATTACTGCGCAAAATCCCGTCCATCTTTTAGGCAATGCACTCGGGGTCGTGTCACCTGATAACAAGGGCAGCATTATCGTATCGGTCGACAATGTACACGAGCCTGGATCCACAACGGACCAGCGAAAATTGCCAGATACACAGCAACAACTTATTCAGGTGTTTTCAGCAGCGTGGGAACAAGAAGAGTTTAAGTGGACAGAGGTTGATAGTGAGATGGCTAAAGCGGTCAGCATTCGTGGTACTTTTGCTATAGCTAGTTCTAAAGATGAAAAGGATGCAAATAAGCATGCGCAGGCCCTTACATCTACGTTACATAGTGTCGGCAATCTGAGGAAGTGGGGGAAGGGGGACGATGAGGAATGAATTCCCAAAAGCGTTTATTGAATCTGCCACCCGTTTTTTGTCAACCAAGGCTAGCTCTCCCTGTGATTCAGCCTCTCTTCCTCCAGTGTTGACTGGTGACGATTGAGCTCTTTTATTCCAGTAGCTCTCACAGCTATAACCTGTGTAAATATACAAGTTCAAATCACAGCAGAATTGAAAAAAAAAAAAAAAAAAAAAAAAAAAAAAAGTCAAGAATAAGATAGCTTTTTCATGACGAATCTCAATCTTTAAAAATAGAATAGAATGAAAAAAACAATTTATTCTGCTCATACTCTGTTTACAGTGATTCCACAGTGTATCCATCATTATACTATGATTTATGGTTCAGTGACCATGTTGCTGATAAGGATGGTGGAACAACCATAATCCGGTTGTGTCATATGTTTGGAAACGCACTGGAAGGAAGGAATTGTCTTGCCATACTCAGAAGCTTCGACTGCAGTGGTCGCAGGTGTGCGTCCGGTATTATTTATTATTATTTATTATTGGGAGGCCAGGCATTATTCACAGATGCGCCCATGCTGCTGATCCCCAAGTGGTGAGGTGGGTGCGGTGAATGTTGGGCCTCCCGATTGGGTGTCCCAATGGAACCTCCGGTCCCTGGTCTTTGAGAATATCGGTATTCGGCAGAGGCTCAGGGTATCAAAGCCCTACCTTTTCAATTCATTTTACTCAGTCCTTTATTGCTTTTTTTTTTTTTTTTTACTAACTGTATGTTCATTCTTACTTTCAGATTTGATTTTGCACTGAAATGTCCATATTCTCTATATATTTCACACTTTCCCTTCAGCCATATGATATGAAGAGTGAGACTATTTATGACTTCCTGCTAATAAAACATTGCTGGGATTAGATTTGGTTGTGCGATATTGTTTTCTATAGATCAAATCTCCCGATGGGAGTGTCAAGGTTGGAACGCGTAAAGTCACTGTCTTTTTAATTGATTTCACGCTTTTCCTTCGGTCATATTGTAAAGAAGCAGACTTTGATTATCTGCTGACGAAATATATAGAAAAAAAGTGAGGAATAGAAGAACAGTCACAGAAATGAGCATGAAACCAGTCGTCCGAGGTACTTCGGGCAACAGAGGAAAAACAAAATGAAGTATGAATAAAACGGGAGAGAAAAAAAGTCGATTCAAAATGGATAAAAACAGCCCTGATCACCAGTTCTTGTAGCAAAACATGATAGATAAAAAAGAAGAGGATAAGGAAAATCATTGGATGGGGGGTGGGGGCGGAATGAGAATGAAGTAAAGTATTAAACCAGCCAGATGAAAAGGGGGAAAACAGAAAAATAAAAGTAGCAAAAGAATTTGTTTTACTTTTTCTGAAGCTAAATCCGCTCATCTCCTCCCCCTTTGCATTACTAGAAAGCCCTCCTAACAAATGGAAGCCCCACACAAACTCCCAACTCCCCAGCAAAATGTCGAGAAGAAAACTTCTATTGAGACGCGCACTGCATCCGCTCAGCACCTGGAGGTATATCATCATCGTCTTCATCACCCATTTGTGCAGCTCCGTGCGCTCTCGCCCGGCTACTATCCTCAACGTCATCTAGGTTGAAATCTTCCACCATCGAGTCCGCAGGTGGCTGTGGTTGTAGGGGACGGGGCGGCAACACCTCCTCGAGAAGTTCTACGTTGCGAATCTCTTCTTTTTCGGGGAACTTGACATTGAATTGGATGTATAAGTTTCCGAAATCGTGGTGGCGGAAGGAGGGCATTCCCTGGCCCTTGATAACTTTGATTTGTCCTACAGAGAAAGAAAAAATAAATATATTAGCCCTATCTTGGAACATGGATGTAGGAAGTGGATGGGAATAGATGGAGGTATCAGGGGGATGTGATGGAAACTTACCAGGCGTGATTGGTTCGCCAGGAGCAATTTGTACTGTCAACCATCGGTCGTCTAGATGTTCGATATTGATTGTACCGCCAGCGAGAGCGGTTAAGAGATCGATATCAGCCTGGTAGAAGAGGTCGTCGTCTTTGCGCTGGAACCTTGGATGCGGTTGCTGGTCTATTTCGAACTGAACATCACCCGTTATAACGCCTGGCGCCTGGTCACCTTCACCGCGGAAATCAATCTTGTGCCCTGGCTTAACACCCCGGTCGACATGCACATGTAGAACTTTTCTCTCAATAACGACTTTGTTGCCTTTGCACTTCTTGCAACGATCACGTTCGTTAATGACCTGTCCCGTCCTATCGCAGTCCGAGCACTCCACGACGAATCGCTGAATCATAGGCCCCATCTGGCGCATCATGGTCCGTTTACCCGTACCACCGCAGGCACCACACTGCTTGACAGATCCTGGCTTGCCGCCAATTCCATCGCATCCCGGGCAAATAACGGATTTCTTCAAAGCCAACTTTGAGACCTTGCCCCGGTAGATATCCTCCAGAGAGACTTTGAGTGGATGGACAATGGTGCGCGCCTTCTTGGGGCCCGTGTCTCTCATCCCACCACCAAACATGCCACCGAAGGCACTTCCACCAAAGAACTGGGCGAAAAGGTCTTCCGCCTGCATTCCACCTCCGGCACCGCCTTGTTCCAAACCTTCTTCGCCATACTGGTCATATATCTGTCGTTTCTGGGAATCGGAGAGGATTTCATAGGCGTGAGAGAGATCCTTGAATTTCTCTGCAGCTTCAGGATTATGGGCATTCTTGTCTAGAAGAGCGAAAATGTATCAGAATAAGTTGAAAGGAAGGTTACATATATCACAAACAGTTGTAACGCACCAGGATGATGTTTCAAAGCACCCTTCTTATAGGCGGTTTTCAGTTCCGCATCAGTAGCGTTGGGGGACACCTAATCGTTCAAAGAAAGTTAGAACGTCTTTCCATATCTTGGATGTGCATGTTGCAAACACTTTCCCTCGGAGGGAAATAGAAAAGGTGCTACATACCCCTAGGATATCATAGTATTTGGTTTCCTTCACCATGTTGGCGCAAGTTCTAGAATATGCTTACGAAATCGGGAGAAAGGGAAAACGGGGAGGAAGACGAAGGATGTGGTCAGGTATCGAGGCAGACAAGCCGTTCGTTATCTGCTTCTTTAATTTTCAGAGCGGCGAAATCTCATACGGCTTGAACGAGCGGTTACGAGGAGGTTACAAGCCTGTAGCGTGGTGTGGTGAGGTGGTGTGGATTCGGCTAAGTAGATGTGATGAAGGGAGGACAAGGGTATCTCAGCAGAAAGGTTTTATTTTGCACTGCACTGGTGGCGAAGAAGGGGCAGGAAAAGGAGATAGAGGGAGAGGGAGAGAATGGCCTCAAGGGATCGAAGATAATGAGGATGGGAGCGAAGTGAGGAGGATGGGATGGATGGGATGGTGTAGGTGGTTGATATCAGAGGAGGAGAAAATAATATAAATGGGAAAAAAAAAAGCTCCTTGGGGGGGTGAAATATTATTACACAAGGTATCTCGGAAAACCACCTCCACTCTTAAACAGTAAAGATATCACTCCGTTGCCTTTGAAACCGAAGGAATAAGAGGATAAATAATACTGATTATTTCTCAACCCTAATATCATCATTCGCTCTTCTCCTGCATTGCTGGGTGCATTTATCCAAAATATTATTATGGTATTCACAGTATTCGTGGTACTTGAAGAATACCAAACATTCCAGGGGCCAAACCGGGGGTCTTACTGCATCAGGCAAAGCGTCCTTCCATACGGGGCTTAGCGTAATTCAGGGCTGATTCCGAAGCTTTCGAAGTGTTTCCATCGCTCTTTGTAGTTGTTCCAGCGCTGTCTCCAGCCAGGTCCACGCGCTTCTGCGGCCTTCTATGATTCCATCGCCCGCTGTTGTTGCCTTGGCCCAACGGTGTTGAGCTGAGTAGGAAAGTGGGAGAATAAAGAAGAAACAACCAAGGCAGAGACGAGTGCGACTAGGGAGGGCAAGATTGAACACTTGCCTCATAATTATCTCCTTCCACCAAATCTCTGCTCTCTTCTCAGCTCCTCCTCACTTGAATCTTGGATACAGCGTAGTCTTTTGTTGATATAAACTGTAACAGCCGGGACGCTTTTTTACGCCGCCGGTATTTTTGGTGCCTAGCCTCGGTATATGTATCGAAGTAACAGCTAAAAATACAATAACATAGTATAACTAATTGTGGCCACTCACCCGCCGGTTGGCCCTTTGGGTGGGACCCACCGCAACGATATTTTCATCACAATGATATTTCTCATCTATTTCAACTAACTTATCTCTTGTTGGCGCCTCTGTCGGCACCTTATTAAGGCCGCCTCGGTGACCTGCTGATCACGTGATAGAAGGTCACGTTATCAGGGCTCACCCGTTTACAAATGTAGGATAGTTGAAGTTCTATTGGCAGATCTGATGATGATGATGATGATGATGATGATGATGATTTCTTTAACGCCTGGAGGCACGTGCGCGGCTGACTAAGCAATACCGCCCCGGCCACAAAACCTCCCTAGGGGTATCAGGCGCACCAGCGTAGCAGCTAATCTGCCACCTGATGTATTCTAATCGGCCGAAGCCCTCGTTGTATTA
>JAFEJD010001733.1:0-10325 GCA_018296065.1 Blastomyces percursus | reverse complement strand
ATCGGTAGTACGCCCGTTACAATGGTATTTCAGTGGTCATTTGCGGGGAAGTGGTATTTAAATGCTTGCTATAATGAGAAACTGTACGCAGAAGGGGAGGTGGAGGGATTCTTGAAGAGAACTAGAGATATTCTATTTGCAGAGTTGGGGGTGGACAATGTGTAAACTATTTATCATAAAGCATTTTTAAGTGCAGTTGTTCTAAGTTCCTTTATTCACATAGTAAAAACCTATGTTATCTCTTTCTACTATTCTCAAACAGCAGTTCTATCCAGATGCTACTACGACTAAAAGTCTTGGCTGTCTAACCCTATTCATCAATGCAGAAGACAAAACCAGTAAGGACCATGTCGCCCCTCAGTGCTCATCAGTGTTATTTCTGTGAGGTAAGACTGCTTACAGTATTGAGCCCTGTATCTAAAGATGCCATCATCAAGACAAATTGTGAATCAGCAGTAGAAGGTTGAGTGGAAACATATATAAATTAGATGTATCGACTGTGAAAACAAGAGAGTAGGAGGAAATAAATTCAAGTATTCTTACAGTAATAGTACACTTGATCTGTTAAGGACTAATACTATTTGATGTTGTAGTAGTGCTAGTTGATGTCTTCATTCCATCAGTAAAGTCCAGCACAGGTTCAGGCAACGGCGTGGTAGATTGGATAAGTTTAACTCCATCTTGAGGTTTCAAGAAGCGGATAATAGTTGCCTCTTTAACACAGCAAGATTCATTATTCTGCTTCACACCCCATCCACATAAAATATAATTTAGCCACTGTCGTCGCATGGCTGGCTGAACTTCAGGATCACAGCAGGTTTTGCTTCAAAATAAACAAAGAAATTGGCCTACTACTGAGTGGGATGTGATTTTAATAAACATATCATAATGTCATATTTAGGTAGCCAAATCTGGCACATCATGCTAGAAGCTAAAAATTTCCTATCAGCTAAGGTCTCAAATTGGCACCTTGTAGGTTGACTGAAATGAAGCCGTACTAACAGGTAAATACTAGCTGAAGTAGTGTCAGAAAACTCCGTATATTTATTATAAATAATCTCTTATAAAGTCTTAATTTAAGACTTACAGTACATGTAACATACATTTATTTCGACTATATTAAGTAAAAAGTTATAAATGAACATTTAGCTAATATTTCATTGTGGTGGGGGAAAGCAAAGGTTGGGTTGCAAGGCCGTCGATTCTCTGTAAATGATGGGGCATTACATGTATGACAGGCGTGTTGATGTACCGCCTTGTAACAAAGAATTAATGGCGGGTCTATGCCACCTTTGGATGTACAGATAACCCCATATTCTTCATTGCCTTTTCGGAAGAACCATGCCCTGCAGTCAAAAGGTCACCCACACGTTCTGCTGTCCAGCCAGGTTTCAGTCTGTACCTGTCATAAAAAAGAAGCTCCTCAAGGATTGTCTTCCAGTCTTTATTCAGAAAGAAACAGAAAACACCCATCCACTGGCTGATGTCGTGTCTTAACAAACCAGCCCCTGTGTATTGTCTCCCTTTTCAAAACGGTATTGCTTTGCTTCACGTCTTCATGTACTTCTGATATCCGGCCAGATCTCAACCCCCAATAGTCATTAAAAAGTCTCGTAGGGGAATTGGGAGGTTCTGGAGGCATGCCTCGTTCGGGGGGCAGAGCACCACTGAGGCCACAGAAGTTGCATTTCTTGACAGACTTGATTGGCAAAGCTAAATACAGCTAAAAGGAGAAGAAGCGCAGGAAGATGCATATTGGTGGATGAATGCTATGTTGAGGTAAAAGCCCGTAGGAGAAAAAAAAGGTCTAGTTAAAAGCAAAAATATGGATCCTGCCAGCCATAAAAGTCAAGCAGTAAAATTAATCACAGGTAGTCGGTCCTTGGCTACATATAAGCGCAGAAAGAACTGCGGGTATATCACAGTAAGCAGGTTCTTGATCAATAGAATGTTACTACGTCACTCAAATATTTATATCACTTGATGATGCAACGGAAGACATCCCTTGTTTCAATGTGAAACGCTTCTCTCAGCATAAGCAAGAGGTTTCTAGCCATCTATCCATACCGCATCTACCATAGAAACATCGTGATGATGGTACTCTTTACTCAGTCCTGCCCTTGGCCGCGACGAATCTTGGAGTTTAGCTCTTTTAAATAGTCTTCCGTCTGAGTCCCTTGCTGGGTGCATTGCCTGATCCGCAACACAGGCCTGAAAGGCTCTCACAATATCCAAGCGGAGGTCTTCGGGCTCCAAGGTATCAGACCACTGGCCAACTGACAGGCCATTCATTCGAACTGCCGCATTTCGCACGACCATCGGGCCGCAGCTAGAACAATCCCGCTGCTGTGGGGTGGGCTGGATAAAATGATCAGCTTCGATATTCTTAAATCTGTCTCTAGCCCTAGCTTACTGCTTCAACATATTCGAATTTGGAATCTGAAAATTCATCCTGAGAGTCCTTAGCCAAAGAGCATCAAATACGAAGAAGGTCACTCACTAGTGCTAGCCTTTGAAGGTGGGATTGGACCTTCCCCTTAATGATCTCTCTATTCGCCATTGAATCATAATGATAGATTTTTCCATCCCACTCGTTAATCTCCAGGAGGGAGAAGTGGCTTTTGTTATGGTTCAAGGGACAAAGATGGATAAGCTTGGTGTTTGGCATCTTTTTATGAAGGTCGTTAATTTTGCTTTTTAATCCCGCAAATGGTCGATATTGAAGCCTGTCATGACCGCTTCTGATACTTGAATCATGTAATGGAATACTAAACTGATGTTTCACAAACCAAGGTTTGTCGGCCATTGTCATCCCTGCCAATATCAGATATGCATCAAACCACTGGTTTGAGCGAAGTCTTTCAAACATGCTATGTGGCATGTCTGCTTCGCAGTTAATCACAACTTCATCATTTTGATCAAACTGCTGTTTTCCAAAAACCTGTGTTGTAACATTGCTAATTAAGCTATCCACTGCAGCATTCAGATTCTGCTCTGGCTTCATTTTCTAAATTTGCAGTCAGTTTTGATACACTAAGATTGGGCAGATGTCATACCTTTTCAATAATGGTTTGCAGCTCAAGAAAGTCTTCATTGGTGATAATACCTCTTAAGGATTTTAGTAAGAGGTGAATATCAGTTGTCCCCTTATATATAAACAATTCTAACTGGTCTTCCAGAGTATTAAGCAGTGACATATGCGGCTGGTTCTTCTTGATTTCATTAATCAGTTCATGAAGCTTTTGATTTGACAATCTAGTATAGCTCCTTTCTAACTGTTAGCATCAAATATAGCCGAAGTAAGTGTTGCTTACCATATTTTTGTGTCAAATAAAACTCCCATGCTGAGCTCTTTCACAATCTCTCTAAGTTGACGCCCTTTATATAGCTGCCTTCGAATACGGTCTCTGATATATTTTTCGTATCTTTCCTTAATCCCTGTATCCGCTTCGGTTTGATCGGTAGCGGTTAGTATTCCAACCCCGCTAATGTACTTGCCTGCCAGTCCATAATGGTTTTCTATTTCATCTAGGACATGTCGTGATGCTTTACGTTTCTTGATCTGACGGGTTTTCTGTATTGATTCCAACTGCCTGTCATACCACTCGGCGGCTCCCATATACTCAAGGGCAGTGAGAATACCATGTTTTGTCTCGTTGGATCGGCTCAAAAGAAGCTTCGCCCACAATGCACCATCGGACCAGGAATCAAATGTAGCTTCGGCTGGGCGTGTCTGCAGGTTACGTAGAAGAATTTGATGCACTTTGGGAGGCAGCATCTGTGACTCATTGAGCACTTCAACTACGCGGACTGACTGCATGATGGTGTCCATCCAGCGACGCCCTGTTTCCCGTTGTGCCAAGGTTCCATCCGCCACTGGCTGTCTCCTGTCCCCATTAATCGGTGTAGCGCTTGCCTATAGTGTTAGCACTTGATTGTCTAATGTTAGATTCCGTCGGGATGTTAAACGTCTATGATATGCGTAATCTATATCTAGCCGGGTCTTCCGCTGAGATGAAGCTTCCCGTGGGTGGTTTTTACTTCGAAGCTGTTCATCTCTACCGTCCAGATAGCCAAGGATCATATGGGCAAACTGTCGTGCGTTTTCAGGGGCAGCTTCACATATTTCACGGACAATATCCACACACCCATCTGGGTCTAAACTGAGGATTATATTCTGCAGACATTCCATGCTGGACTTGACATAAAAAACTGGTGACTGACTGGACCACCTAATGTGCATCATTGTCGTCGATATATATGGTCGTCTCGCACATACAGGGATCCATTTATGGCCTTCTGATATCTAAATCCAAAAACGATGGACATTGATAGGATCAGGAAATAGATTCTAATCTATGGAAAATTCGTATTGAAGAATGAAAGCAAAATGACATCAGTAAAGGCAGATTTGGCATACATTGTCCTGGCTACTATTTTGGCTTTTGTTGTCTGGAGCCACTTTTTGATCATTTTTGGCTTCTCGCAAAAAAGCTCCTTACTTGACCCAACCGCGAATCCCGAACATAGCTCTTGTGTATATAACCTGGGCCTGCGCTGATTGCATTCAGTAATAATGCTCAAAAAAATACTTTTCAAAATGTATTTCCCGTTTTATGTTACTGTTGTTCTCGGTTTCACCTTACTTGCGACTTCGGCACCTGCTAACTGTGAAGGACAAGAATCTTCACCGGTTCAAGTTCTTGATCTGGCTGCCGATCAGGTCAAGGCCATTGAGAACCGAGCATTTGGAACGTTGCCGAATGGCTCATCGCCGACGGCTATTAGCCAGGAGGGTATTATAAACCTACAGCTGCTCGCCTTCAATGAGCAATTTGAGGTTGCCTTTTTCTCCGAACTCCTTTCCAACCTGACAGACAATGTCGAGGGGTACGAAATATCCAACAACATCAACCGGGATCTCATTATCAGATCTCTAACAGCGGCTCGAAGTGTATGATGACCAATTATGTAAACAATCAAGAAAGGCACTAACTTCCCATGACAGCAAGAAGAACTTCATGCTATAAATGCCAATAACACACTTCAGAATTTCGGTGCGCCAATGATTCGGCCGTGCGACTATCAGTTTCCAGTGACTGATCTTGATGCAGCCGTAAGGTTTGCGGGGATTTTCACAAGTGTTTTTCTTGGGGTCAGCCAGGATATTCTTCAGATCTTCGCTCGCAACAGTGATACTGGCCTTGTGCAAGGCATTGCATCATCACTTGGGCAAGAAGGCGAACAAGAAGCTCTCTACCGTATTCTTCAAGGAAAGGTACCAAACGAACTACCTTTTTTGACAACTGGTACTCGAGATTACATGTTTAGTGCTGTCCAGCGTTTCATCATCCCGGGATCCTGTCCTGATAAGGACATCATCAGCCTCAAAACTTTCCCACAGCTCAACCTGCTCAGCACCCCTGGCGCTGAAACATCAACCGTCAAATTTAAGTATGAGAAATCTGACAATAACATTGAAGCGGAACAACTCTCAGCTGTATACATCAATCAACAGAACCTTCCCATTGTTCAGCCTGTTACAGCTCTCTCAGTTCAAAACAGTGCTGTCACTGGTGAGGTGCTCTTCCCTTACAAGGAGCATAAACTAAGTGGTCTTACCATCTTGGTTTTGACCAATTCAACAGGGCCATTCCCGGACGTTCATACGGTGGTCAATACAACGGTTTATGGACCTGCCTTTATAGTTGTTAATTAGCACTGTTGCATTATCTTTCTCTTTGTTCAGTTACAATTTTGTTCCATGATATCTGTTTGACTTATCAAAATAAATACTGCTTTTTAGAACCACATAAAAGTATTGAGTTTATATATATAAGTATGTTATACCGTATGTTACACGAACTATAGAAGGATCTACGAGAGGAGTGTGAGAATGCCCGAGAATTTCCGAGGCGATGCAAGGGCGAACCACAACCCCAGATAGGAGAAAAATAAGCATAAAATCCCTTATATCATATTTGCAATTGCAATTCTGGTATCCTCTGCTCTCTTTACAGGGAGCTATTTGTTCAGAACAAAAGTATTTCCTATCTACATATTATCGGCTCTGATTGGCACTGCTTCCTACATGGTCTGACCAAGATATTGTCATGCCAGGCCATGCCATGTAGTTGCTCCACGCTATCCCTTAGCGCCTCCTCGCCTCCTTAGCCTCCTCGGCTAGGGCTAGCTTAGGTCATCATGCATATCCTGTTATAGCGCTCTAGGATTCAGGGGCTCTCCTGCTTCCTCTTCTTTGGAAGGTCAGCGATTAGTCGATGTATGCTCGATATACGCTATACACTCTATAGCTTCCAGTTCGTTTCCTCCTCCTTATAGACGTTATTAGCTCTTCACATTGTCTACGGCGCTACTCATCACAGATATACTCTCTAATCACCCCGCAAGGTATGCTCATTCTTCTCAAGTTTATCATTCCAATCTTGCTAACCTGTCGACCTTGATTTCTTGCAGACTACCTGAGACAGTCAGAATAGTGATATCAAAAGGAGGAATGTACACAATTTAAAATTGAAGCAGGGGGTTTGAGAAATGGCCGGAAGGTTACTGATTTTGATAAGTGAAGTTCTGATAGCTTAGCCTTATTTTGGACTAGCCAAGCATTTACAACAAATTTGTTCCAGATATAGTCGACCTTTTCAGAAGACTAGAGAGGGGTGGCTAGTGGAAAAGATACTGAAGTCTTGTAGTCGCACAAGAGGAGATGTTTCGGCAGCCGCGAGCCAGCTTCTGTGCTTAATCGTCCACCTCCTTGTGAAACGAGAATTTCTTAAAAGTAATTCGCTAAACCAATGTCAACCCCACACACTCTTGGATTGTTTCTCAAACTTAGATAAATTCCGGGTGATTTGTTTTCAACTAATTTTAGATAGCTATTGGCTTGAAAATTCTTTGCGGGAGCCTAGTAGTTAAACCATTAGTATCTCTTACTAGAGTGCATCTTACTTTGAGGTTTGAGAAGAATGTTAAGCAGAGGACAATAAATCTGAAGTAAAAGAAAATACAAGATGTTGAATTAATTCAGATCACTTTCACTGCCTAGAGATCATCATTGAGTGTTTCACAAAATCAAATTTATCTCCCCTAGTTACTGGGCCGGGAATACTATGACCTATTTGAGTTTACGGTCAGGAACAACCGCACACAAGCCCAATCAAGCAGGCGGCTGATTCAACAAAAGAAAAGCTAGCGACATCTTTTTCTGGCTGGCAGCTCACCGTTCACTGTCCTCTTTCTTTTCCTGTGAGTGGATTGGCCAAAATAAGCATCAAGTTTCTGATCGGTGACTCGTTTGTAAATGGAGCAAGGAGAGCCGCTGACATGCAGTGAAACATGCCCTATTTTCAGACAGATTTCCAAGATTTCCGATTTAATCTCGAATTCGACCCGCTTGCTAAAGTTACCACTCCTTTCAAAATATGTACGATCCCCAACCTTACCCGAAACTAGACGGCCATTAATGTAGAATCTGGCAGAGCATCTGGACAGCCGATCAAGCAATGGTTTGAACGCACTGTGTTGTGACTTGAACTGACACTGGATGTGTCCAACACCGCAGTTCCCACCGTTCACTCTCCTGGGGATCGAGTCCAGCTCAAAATGAAATAGAGATGCGATGAGACAAGATGCTAAGTCACTGATTTTCTGGGAGTTTGAAAACTGCTCTTCGGCCACTTGTCCCATCCATGGGATCTTGTCGACAGCATCTAACGCCGGTTCGCTGTCAACAAAGTTAACATCGAAACGCCAGACTCCTGGACGCCAGAACCTTTTGCCGCACATGGACGTCATAAATGCTCGATAAGCCCTGTGGATAAAGCCGTCTCTCCATATTCCACGCGGCCCTGCTGTGTCTGGGTTCCTGTCTGTCCTTGCTGATCCAGTTCCGACTGAGACAATCAGAGGCTCATCAGTATTTGGGGCAATCGCCATGATTTCCGAGTCAACAAGAGAAACCGGGTTATTCTTCCAGAGGCCTCCATCTTGATATGTCCCGATTCCGGGAACCTCTTTGGGCCTGAAGTACCTGCTCAACGGTTAGTCTTTGAGTGATCACCTAGAACAAAAATCTTACCATGGCGCCGCTGAAGCACATCTTGCCCTTAAGACAGGTTAGTGACGAAAAATACAAAAAGACTATGGGCAACGTACACAAGCCACACGCGCGGCTCATTGTATGTGTCTTGCGGACGGATGATGTGGTACCCTAGTTGGTCAGCAGCTACATCTCTTGCAGAGCCGAGGGGCAGCTTACCACAGTCACTCGGCCTCTCTCCAGAACCATGGTAGTTGGTGAAGAGACATGGCTCACAGTTTGGGACAGTTGTGACCGGCACTGCTATCTTCGTTCCAGTCGCAGCCGCATAAGAGAGGTCGAACATGGCTGTATCTTCCCCAAAGAGCTGTTTGAGTGCAGTTTCCAAACCACCCGGCGGGTACAGACTATCTGCCAGGTATGAGACGGCGAGCTTCTGTATATTTGACAGGACAGGCACACCGGAGACCTTGCGTGGCTCGAATGCCTTGCTCGCTAGGTTTTCAAATGTCTGCACACAGTCGTCGATGGAGAGGCCCACCCCAGATATTGCCAGAATAATGTGACTACCTGATTACCATTAGCAAGGTACGTGCATCGAGTGTGGTACTTTACCGGAACTAGTGCCCAATCCAATCTCGAAGTGCTCCTGGACCGGACACGGCAGCCCGAGTTTGTCTTGGAGAACCTGCAGGAACTTCAGCGGCACGATCCCCCGGCAGCCGCCGCCGTCCAGGCTGAGGACACGCAGGCGTCTAACGGGGTTATGCAGTTTCACCGGCATCTTACGGCCAAAGTCCCGGCGGCAGAGGATGCACTCATGCAGATAAAATAGCCAAAGGTCCTGCTCGTCAACCGCGGCATATATCTGGATACACACCTCGCAGACCGCGTGCCCACACGGCTGGGATTTCTCCGGCGCTCGATGGTGACAGACAACACAAAGGTTTGGATCTCTGATCTGCTGAAGGCCCTGGATGAAGTGATCAAGGTTCCATCGGTGCAGCCGAGCGGCGGCAATCTCACCCTCTTCTTGAATAGAGCGGGTGAAAAACTCACAAAACCAGTGTTCTACAAATCTAACAAACCCAGATGGAAGCAACATACGGGAGCAGTCTTCCCTCGCAAGCACCCCGCTTCTGGCAACATGGTGACAGAGGTCAATATACAACGTGGCAAACATGTCCTCAGGCTTAAAGGCTGCGCTCAATCAATCAGTGAAAGTACATGACTCAAGACACCGATCAGTGACTTACCATGCATATCTGGTGGATAGGCGTCCAAAAGGAGACTGGATGCAATTATGGGAATGGCAATGTCTATCAACTCTGTGACCGAATTAAAGTGCCCTAGAAACCTGCCAATGTGTTGTTCAGCAGTTGGAGGCACCGGATTCCTGAGACGACTTGCTTTGATCAAATTAAAAGGCTCATTAAATGTAGTAGCGAAATGATCACAGGCATGCCCAAACAATACTGCAAAATGGGTTGCAGAAAAGAGTAAGTGGGCATCTAATCTGTGGATCTGAACATGGTCCGATGCATCCATCAAACGCTCCTTAAGCCGGCGGAACCGCGCTTGTGGAGACACCTTGCCATCTGGGAGGATGGAGACAACTTCAACACCAGAAAAGAGGTCAGTTATAGTAAGTGTTGTTTGTCGACGTAGCATTTGGAGTATCTCCTTTCTTACTGCTCTCTCAACTGCGACACCAGGATCATGGCTTTCAACTGTAAGCACTAGGATAGGCCCTATAACTTTTGGAGAGATCGCGGAACGGCCATCCTCAATCCAGACCGTCAGGCGCTCCACGATGCTTGCAGCACCACCAAGGTCATCAATGAAGAGGCAGAAAACATCTGCAAACGGCTGCAAAAGGCGAGAGTACAGATGGTCAGAGGCGGTCAACTCTGACATTGACTCCTGCTGCATTTGCTGAAGTGACAGACTGTCAGTTTTCTTACAGCTGCACGCATCGCCTCTCACAAGTGGTACCGGAAGGACAGCGTCAGCATAGAGCACAGGCTTTTCATGGAAAGCAGTTGATGGGTCAAGGTGAAGGTGTATACTGTTTTTGCAACATGCTGTATGTTTCCTCCTGATTGCGAGGAGTTGTTTCAGAAACAAAATTTTGGTCCTGTGTCTGTTGGTGCGCCGCGCCAAGACGCTAGCCCCGATTGTCAATAGCGCGGTCTTGGCACCGCTTTAGGTTAGCGTTCTCGGTCTTTAGGTTGTTCCTCACCGGACTTGCCATAAAGGCAGTACT
>JAFEJD010001724.1:0-26815 GCA_018296065.1 Blastomyces percursus | reverse complement strand
TTAATCTGTACTATAATACACGAAGACTCCGTCAGGTGGTAGACTAGCTACCGCGCTGGCGCGCCTGATACCCCTAGGGAGGTTGTGGCCGGGGCGGTATTGCTTAGTCAGCTGCGGACGTGCCTCCAGGCGTTAAAGAATTCATCATCATCAAAATCATATCTGTATTTGTAAGGGTTAGGAGTCCCTTCGAGTTTATGGGACAGTGTGAGGATTATGAAGGATGAATCGCTATAGTAATGGTAAAGGTAGGGTTATCTTACAATCAAAGCTGTTCGCTGGATCCCGTAGTATTTATATGCTAGCGAATTCCTTGCACAAATCCCCTTATCCCTGTATTCTTCGGAGCGCTATCGGAGCGCTATCGGAGCGCTATCGGGGCGCCGAACTCGATTCTGCCTGTGAGGCCTTTGTGCCTTACAGTATTATACAGCATTATAGAATCAGCATGGGTACTCCGTATACGGAGGTTCATGTCAAAAGTTCTTTCTCACGCTAGAAACGCCACAAAAGTATAATATGAAGATAGTGAGCTTTTGGTGCCAACGTTTGAATTCTACGCGTATATAGCAAGCAAGCTTTTAATGACATGTTCTATAATATATAATCTATATACAATCATCTGCGGCCTTCTTTATATTCATTTCCACCTTCTAGCTTTATAATCTTTTGAATATGAGCAGGAATCCGCTCTATCCATGCCTGTATAGTCTCCTGCGGAAGATCCTTCCAACACTGACTCCCATGCTTTAATTGCTTCTGCCCGGCTCTTTGGAGCTCCCTTTGCAGTGGTTTTGCGCTTCATCCAGGGCCAGCAAGGTTCTATTGGATTAAAATCTGGAGAATTGCCTGGCCAGAGCATTCGTTAGATGTTGTATATATCATAGACCCTGCGTTGAATATAGTGATCATGAGCAGGGGCCTTATCCTCCTGGACAATCGTACCTGGGCGTTCTTTTTCACACTCTTTAGCGAAGGGAAAGAGCTTCGGAAACAGGATTTTCTCCTGATATCTATACCAGTTGATCCCGCCGTTCATGCCGCGAGAAAGCTTGCCAGTTTTCTTATTCCATTTTCCAGCTTCCATGTCTCCTTTAAAAGAGGCTCCAATTCTGCATTTAAAGCTTCAATATCTCTAAGAGATTTAGCTTTTTCAGCAGCAGTCTCTGGAAGCCAGCAATGACAGGGGCCCTTTTTATCATAGGAAAAGCAGCCCCAAAACATGAACTCAGAAGACCCTTTCCATCGTTCGCGAATGCAACTTCGTACAAAGGCCTCATCCTTGGTTCGCCATATTCGATATCCACCGCGTCGATGAAGAAGAATCACAGAGGTTTCATCAGACCATATAACCAATTTCCAATCCTCAAGAGTCCAATCCTTATGAAGTAGACAGAATTAAAGTCTTTCTTCTTTCATTCATTTAGTCAAACCAGGCTTCCGTGTTGGCTTCGTCTTCTGAAATCCAGCTGCCTTCAGAATCCTGTGGATTGTTTTGACTGAAATATTGAAGCCTTCTTGATTGAGTTCACCCGCAATATCAGCACAGGTTTTCTCACGGCCGTAGCGATCGGTTCGCACTTTGGATATAATCTGTTGTTGAACTTCAGATGTCTGTTTGGAAGGTCTGCCAGAGCGAGGAGAATCTTTGAGATAGATTTCATTAATGACAGACAATAGGTCGAGCATTTTGGATCGAATCCTCGTTCGATTGCGCGGGCATATATAAGATTGATTGTACGAATAGATATGCCAGTAATGCCGGATATTTCAAGGGAGGTCTTTTAGCAATAGATTTAAGAGTAATCACTAGAGAACGCGTTGCAATATCAGTATTAGGAGCCATCTTGACAAGCAATTTAATAAGAAAGAGAATAACTATCATTCTTACTGCAGATTTGAACGTAAAGCAGATTCGTGCGATTTCAATTTGGTGGCGTTATATAGGGCGGGAAAGAACTTTTGACATGAACCTCCGTTCTTTGCACATTTTTAAGGTGTGTGGGGTCAAATTGTAATTCAACCCATCACCACTCTTACTTTATACACCTTACTCAATATGGAATTTACGTGCGCGCACGAATAATAATAATAATAATAATAATGGCTGCAAACTCGTTCCAATTTCATGCGCTCGCACGAAGATTGTGGAGCTCATATAAAAGCTAAAATCATTGTGGGAGGGCGCCGGCAAATTCAAAAAAGCAGGCTTCATGCAATGTTTCTAACCAATATGGGTAATTTTTTTCGTGCGCCGAGCGTATGGCTCAACACGAATAGCTACCGCACGTGCCCCCATCTTATATAGGATTCTTTTCCACTAGTAATAATTAAACGCACATTATGCTCCTAGAATAATCCCCACCACCCAACAATGCGCCAGATTCGAAAATGGAAACGAACGAAATTGCTTGGTTTTCCTTGAGCTCTTACCCCTCGATCCATCGCCAATCCCCTTCTTACTCGTTACTAACATACTTCACCTTCTGCAACCCCTCAAACTCCTCCTTCAACGCCCTAACACTCACAAACCGATTCAACAACCCAACACTCCCCGCCTTGTCATTCGTACCGGACGCCCTCGCGCCCCCGAACGGCTGTTGGCCCACCACAGCCCCTGTACATTTAACATTGATATAAAAGTTCCCTGCAGCGCTCCGCAGCGCGTCCTCCGCATACGACACCGCCGCGCGGTCCTGTGCAAATATCGCCCCCGTTAGTGCATACGGGCTAGTCGCATCGATGGTTTTGCAAATGGCCTCAAACGCGCTGGATCCGCCTGCACCGTCAGCACCATCATCGTACACAAGGACGGCCAGAATGGGGCCGAAGTACTCCGTGCTGAGAATCGGATGCGTCGCATCGGTCGTCGCGTAGATGGTCGGGTGGATGAAGTAGCCCGTCTCGTCGCTATAGCTGCCGCCAGCCAGCAGCTCGAGACGGGAATCCTTATTCGCCTCATCGATGGCGGATGAGAGCTTCTTAAATGCCCCCGCGTGGATCACGGGGCCCATGAAGTTGGAGAAATCCTCCGGATCCCCGATTTTCAGCGCCTTGGTCTCCGCGACGAGCTGGTTGCGGAATTCAGGCCAGATGCTTGAGGGCACGTAGGCTCGCGAGCAGGCGCTGCATTTCTGGCCCTGGAACTCAAAGGCAGCGCGCACGGTGTTTTTCACTGCATTGGGGATATCGGCGCTGCGATGGATGAGGTGGAAGTTCTTCCCACCTGTCTCACCAACAATGCGCGGGTAGCTGATGTATTTGCCGTTTGCGACGCCCTGGGCGATTTTGCCGTATAGAGAGCGGAAGACGGCTGTGCTGCCTGTGTAATGCAAGGCGGCGAAGTGCGGGTGGTCGAGGACTGTTTTTGTGATTTGTTCGGCGTCGCCGGTGACGAATTGGATGACCCCATGCGGGAGTCCGGCTTCGACGAGGATGCTGTAGGTTAGGTAATTTGCTGCGACGGCGAATGGGGATGGTTTCCAGACCACTACGTTTCCCATGAGAGCAGGGGCAGCGGGGAGGTTGCCTCCGATTGCGGTGAAGTTGAATGGCGAGACGGCGTAGACGAAGCCTTCCAGCGGGCGATATTCCAGTCGGCTTGGGGGTGGAACAGGAAATGTTAACTGTTTGTTTAGGGGAAAGAAAATCGACTTTGCTCGAATAATTCGGTCTGAAAAAGAGAATAGATGTTAAGCAGGAGGAAGACTTACTTCCAAACCCCTGGAGCATTATGAATCGGCTGCTGTGTATATATCTCAGCAGCATACTGGACATTGAACCTGTTCATAATTACACACACGTCAGCATCTCATCTCGTGACCCAAACGAGATATAATCTATAAACGACCGGCCAAGGATACAAACTGACCTCAAGAAGTCGCACAACTCGGCCGCAGCATCTATCTCAGCCTGCCATGCATTCTTCCCCTGGCCCACCATCGTCGCCGCCATCAACTCATACCGATACTTGGTACTGACGAGATGGGCAGCTTTCAAGAAGACGGCCGCTCGGTCAGCAAAGGGTAATGTCTCCCATGCCTTTTTTGCAGCTAACGCTGTGTCTATGGCCGAGTTGACTTCCTGTGGGCCAGCCGCTTGGAACTTGGCGACAGGAGTGGTCTTGTAGGCGGACGGGTTGAGTTGAGTTTGCACTTCGGAGGCGGTTGTTACCTGTGAGATGGAATGAGAGGGAATGATTAGTTGTTCAATTGTATCTGTCGATGGTTATTTCTAGTTTGCGTTGCTGACAGCAGATTGTGGTTTAAGGGGGAAAAAATAAGGGAAAAGGAGAAATTCAGCTTACGTACGTCCTTCCCATTAATAACAAGTGGAATCTGTAAAGGAGCCTGTTTCTTGAACGCCGCAATTGCACTCGCAAGTTTCTCCCGCTCCGGTGAGCCTTTGGCGTAGTTTAGCTGTTCGTTCGAGTTTTCCCCACCTCAGTGGAGGGCAAGCAGTTAGATAGTTATTTCCATGATCCGCATCCGAAGCTTGACTGTTCACGTCTCCCCGACATTTCCGTAGCCATCCTTCCATCCCAACAGATATCCAAGGGGGCATGCAGGACTCACAGTTGGCTCATTTTGCACTGTTGGCGGCTTGAAAGTAGCTAGAGTGGCCATGTTTCCTCTAGTAATATATGACAAGGATATGGGCGGTTTCCGTCCCTTTGTTGTATAGCGTTCGTTGATGAGGGTGATACTCCAACCGCTTCGAGCGAGATTTGTGAAGGTATATGTTTTATTCACAATAGGCAGGAGCGGAGCATGCTAAACGAAGAAAAGGGAGAGGGGGAAGATGAGGGGAAGATGCAGCCTTTTGCGTCTATTATATAAGATCAGACAAGGGTCCCTTGGGGCGGCCATTTCCCATCACAAATGGCAAATGTAACTGTGTATACAGAGCCAGGCAGGATATATTGCGCCAGCGCTGGCATCACCCACCACCCACCCACGGCAGGCGCGGACGGGCTAAACGTGGATGCGTGCGGCTAGCCCCGGGTAGCTGCTAATGCGGTCAACTTATCCGATCGCTCTAGGCCTAATCGGGAGCTGGGCTGTGTGGGGTGGGTAGAAACCTTAAAATTCAGCATCCATCCACACAAACATTGATATGAAAACAATCAGGACGTCCCACCGGCGGGTATTTGTTATAGTTAGAGATAGATATGTTATTTTTGTCTAGCTGCGTATAGTGTTGAAATTCCCGCCGAACCCCTTGAAGAAACGTCTTACATATCGTTCGTGTGGAAGTTCAGTTGACTCGCCACGGAGAAATAAAGAAAAACTGACAAACGAAAGAGGAAACTTAATTCAGTAACTCGTAAAGGAGGAAATGGTTCTGGTAATCGCATAAGCCAATCTAGGAGAAATTTTTCCAATCTAGCAGACTCTCACTCCTGTTCCCTTGCTTCCTTTGTAAAATCCCACGGCCATAGAAAGGGGCAGCGTATCTCTTACTTCCTAATCAAACCACAATTTCAAAGTATATCTATTATTTGAAAAGGAATGGACACTGGCCGGTTCGCTCTGTACGTAACCGCTCCATTGTTTTCTTGACCTGGTCATGTCCCTTGCCCTCGAATTTCTTTGGCCCGACATCAGGGAGATAATATCCGTTCGGGCAATGTTCGAGGTTGTCACCCGGAAGTGGCATCCCGCGAAGCCATGTGTACCACGCACGAAGGCCCCACCGATTCATGAAGGTTCGTTCGATGTAGAATGGTGCTCCTTCCCAGTTACGTAAGCAATAACGAGCTTCTGAATTCGTGCCTGGAGCGATGCGGCGAAACCGCATGAACTCCGGACGGGGAAGGGAGAGGTAACGGAGAAACCATTTTCGGAGCTTGAAAGCTGCAGCAAAGGCAATTTTGTACAGGGCATGGGGCTTCTCGTACCTGAATATCGCGTGAGCGTTAGTGGTTGGGACGTGGGGATTATTGCGGTTGGGAATAAATTACAAGGAAGATTCTTACAGCATCGCCTCCCGCAGGCGGTCATCCATCATATATACCACCATATTCCGAGCCACAGGTCTTATCAAAGCAGGGTAATCCCACAGGAGAACTGCGACAGTCTGATCGGCATTCTTCTTGTTCCAGTCGCTGGGAACCATAGCTCTCTCCTCGTAACCCTCACTCCACACTCTGAATTCTTCCCAAAATTGGATACCATCCTTGAACCCGGTTTTGGACGACGGTAGATTCTCGAAACTAATTTCCATAGCGTCTCCTACACTCTTCCAGAAGGTGCCGATGGCGCACACCTCGAGATCAGAAGCTTGGCGCCACTCGTACCTGTTGATCCATCGAATTGGCTCTAGTGCGAACAGACTGAGAGTATAGAGCATGTCGTCATCGAGGATTTTCCCGGACATTCTATAGCCGCGGTGGAGGTAGTTCATGCGGGCGATTGCTGCTCTACCGCGTTCTGAAGAAGGGGGATTGCCCACGAACTCTGCAATTAGCACAGATGTATCTGCATACCGTTTCATCGAGAATTCCGGTTTGGCAAATTGGCCGGTTTGCACAAGGGTTTTGGAAATTGTGGGGATTCCATAGGTCTATGCCATAGACGTAGTAGATATCAGGTTGAGTAGTTAGTTAAGCAGTTTTTATAGGAGGTTTAGAAGAGGGCATTCGAGAGCGTAATTAAAGGTTGGAGAAATTGAACGTACCCTAAATAAAGCGAATTGCAGCGCCTTAAGATAAGTGAAGGGGAACTCCATCTGGCCAGTTTCTAGGAGAATGTTCCATGCGTCATCATCACTCATCCGGGCCATCGACTCTCGAGTCGGGTAATTAAATTTCTTTATGATCTTCTTTATCCTTCTGTTGCGGAGTAGCGCCACTGTAATCAGATAGACCGCAGGGCCTAGGATGGGAACGGTGGCCCATGGCTTCGCAGTCGCGAGAAGTTTCTGGGCCACGGAGAATATAGCGGAGGAATCTATTATGGAGGCCATGGCGACTCAATCGGCGTCGAGATTAAGGCTGGACAGCAACTAGAAGAGGAGGATTGAAAGGGCCGGTTCTACTCCTGTGTTTTTCCAGCAGAAGCTAAGACAGACAGTCGGGAATCACAAGAAGAGGAGGCGAGGAGTCCCTTGGTAGTTATGTATGCCGTATTCCGTGTAGATTTTGAAGCATCCACCAAGCCAGCTCATCCTTGCTCTGTGTGGGAACATTGGGTGATAGTGCAAATGAGGTTGCGGCGAAAAGGTGAGTCTTGCAGCCACCACAGCAGCTTTGTTGCACGGCTTGGAGATCTCCCACTTGATTTGATCCTTCAAGGCATCACACTCGTTTTTCGCCCGACGTTCATTTGGTATTCGCGCCAATCCCCGGACCCCGCGTCGCCGGCCCGAGGGAACTAAGAACAACCAAGGCAGCTCATGTGGTGACATATGCAAAAATTGGTCCACACGGCAAATGTGAATTTCTCCACTTATGTAGGCGGTTTCCTCTAACTGCACCTCTTAACTCACCGGCGACAACAACAACAACAAAAATAACAGCTCAGAATCATAATTGATAATCGTCTGCTGCAGAGGAATTCAATAGAGGGATCTCAGATGCTCCGGCCTACTTACGGACATATTTTTCGCACGTGACGGGGATGTGTCGAAACGGATAACAGCATCAGGCAACATATTTAGCATAGAGCCGCGCCCAGCAGGTTAGTTTTATAGCGGAACATAATTAATGTACTTCGAGAAGAGCTCCCATGTGAACCTGAACAATTCTCTGGGTCACATTTAATCCATTTTATATCGGTTCACGACGTCAGAGACTCAGATATCCGGCAAACCGGTCGAAAAGTAAGCAGTAGCCAGGATTAATCGATTGGTGCCTCCCCCAGTGGGCCTAATCACACCGTTGGTTTTTGGTGGAGATTCTCAAGTCTTTTTTAACTTGAACGTGCTAATCTCAAACTAGAAATGTTTGCCGTTATCCATGCAGTTCTGGCCAGTTTTGCGAGAATTTTCACCCGATCTGTAATTGAGGATATAACTCCCAAATTATGCGGCAGGTCAATTTTCACGCAGGAGGGACACAAATAAACAGAAAATAGACTCCTCATCATGTCTTGAACATTATTTTCATATTTCGCTGACAGAATTGGACCTATGCTAGCAAGGCTGCTGGGATTTTTGGTCGGGGAACCTAGTATGTGGCTACTTACTTTCGCAGTATTTCAGGGCGAGAGGCAAGCCAGGGGGAGTGTCATCCTTAGATTTTTAAGGTAGGGCTTTACTCAGTAGCGGGGATATGAGAGCAAACGCAGAGATCTATAATTGGTGTCTCTTGGTCTGTTGTCATTTTCTACATTAGCGCGCGGCAAAAGACGAAATCAATGCTAAACCCTGTAAAGTATTCCGAAGGCAGGCAAAGCCAATCTTATCGTGTCAGGTTTTCGAACATAGTGAGTAATTCACGGACATGAGTCCTCCCGGATCTATCTCAATCGCCCAAGCCAAAAATTGAAAGTGTGGAAATTTCTCAAGCAACTTAATATTATGTTCCCTATTTGGCAACACACGCCCAAACGTCTATAGATAGGAGTACAAATGAAAGGAAAAAAAGAAGTTCAAAGAGAACGGAAGACGGGAGGGAAAAGATCCGCAACCAGGGTAGTATTTCAAAGACGCCGAAAGGGAAAAAGGGAAACAGGTGAGATGAAAATCCATAGGCTTCGGAGGAAAGAGAATTAAAACGGTGTCCCTAAACACTCTTCGAAATTGGCCAAGAGGCGACCAAAATAGAAGTCAAGAGAAGAGAGAAGAAAAGGAAAGAAATCGATAAGAGGAAACGGGGAGAGTAGATCTTTATTATTATAAAGAAATAATTGACAGTGAAAAAGAAAAGAAAAGTAGGAAGTGGGAGGCCATGTAAAACAAATGAAAACACTGAGAAATAAAGGTTGACAAGAGTGAAGTGCGTAGATGAAATGTCCACCAGATGGAGGGACAAAAAGTAAACTGGAGAAATGAGAAGGGAAGTGAACAGAGTAAAAGAGAACTTAACGAAGGCCTGGGCCGGGACAGCGGCATGATAAATGTAACATAGAAAATAAGTAAAACGATAGCCAGGGTAGATGAGATAGAGAAAAAATCAGTGGAAAAAGTGGCCTCCATCGGAAGAAAGGTAGGAGGAAAGGAGAGAGGAACAAGTCAGTCAAGAGGAAAGGAAAACATAAAAGAAAATAAAACAGTCCCAACCCACACGCCAATCTTATGCAAATGTTGTTCTGCGCGTTTTTCCCTTTTTTCTTTTTCATTTTGGCAAAACAAAACTGTTTTGGACAGACCCAAAAGCGCATTTCCAGTCAGAATGGAGCATGTCTGACTCAAAAAGTCGTATTTCAGGTGCGAGTGCGGGAATACGACTCTAGGCTCGACCTATGCTTCAAAAAAAAAAAAAAGAAAAGAAAAAAAAACGTTTGCCCGCAGCAATGGAACGTGGCAAACGTAAATGACGAAGGATCCCTGTTACCACCCAAATTTGTACGCATGTAGAAACTTAAGGAGAGATTTAGGACGGTGGAGCAGCTGGGCTTGGGGGACCGTTATTGTTATTGTTAGATGACCGTCTCGATTGCCTAGAAGTGGATCGTCGACCGCGACTTGGAGGCCCCGAGTGGGAAGGGCCATGCGGGAAATCTGGTGCCAAGTCTGGATTTTGGCTTGGAGGAACGTGAGTGGAGTATGGATAGTCGCTGACGACGGGGTCGTCGTCTCGTGTATCGGGGTGGACTTCAATTCCCTTTTGGTCTCCGAGACCCGAGTGTCGACTGGAGCGTGAAAACTTGAGTGAATCTGCTTCTCCTACACCTCGTCCCACAGGCGACCAACCTCCAATACTACCAGCAACTACGCCTGCCATCACCGCTGCCGGTCTCAAATTTGAATTGGATCGTGACCTGTTACGAGAGCGTGATTCCGGAGTTCCTGGGGGCGGCGATGTAACAATGTCTTGGGCGCCGTCGACAGGTGTCTGTGGGATAGAGCTATCTCGGGATCTTGAACCACTCCTGGATCTTGGGATCAAAATTTCCGGATGTTTCAGTTTGTGCTTCAAGTGATTGAGACGTCCACCACGGACAGTCTTGAGGAATGCCAGCTGATCTTTGATTTCCTGTAGAGCAGGGTTCCACTCGAAGAGATCCTCGTCGGAGACGAAAACTTGTGGACCTGTCTTCTTGCGAGTCCAAACCTCAGGGATTAGTTTCTGAATGAACTCGTCTGGTATCAGTCGAATAATCACAGCCATCGGGATGGCCAAGAGGCCTAAGATGATAGATACGCCCCATTCGACACCATTTAGAGGTTTCGTATGAAACGCTTCACCACCGACGAAGATGATAAGGACCTGACCAGCGACGATAATAAACTGGATGCCGATGAACCATCGATTGCGGAGTATTCCTTCGAATATATTGAAGCCATTGTCAATACGTCGGGAACTATAAAACGAATAAATAGTATTAGCATCCCATATTAGCTCGAAGCGGTGCTGTGGCGGCATCCTTACTTGTATTGATTGAATATCTGCATAAAAACGAAGGTGTTGAAAATAAGGGCTTTAAAGCGGGTCCTTTCATTCTCCCAATCATCCCCATTAAAGTCGTAGTTAAGAATATTTTCTCCTGCGAAATTGAGAATGAATATGACGACAAGCTGGTAGATCGATTGTCCTATTATCATTTTCCACATGGTCAACGTGATTAATGGGGCAGATTTGGGTTCAGGCTTCCGGTCTAGTATGGTTTCTGTCGGGGGATCGGTTGCTGAAGTAAGAGTTAGCTATCAAGTTTCATCATTTTTGAAAACGTAAATACTGCAGGGGGGTTTACCTAGAGCCAAGGCAGCGAATGAGTCCATGATGAGATTGACCCATAGCAGCTGAACAGCTGTAAGTACCGATTCCTCATCCTGATCGGCTACGGCCGACACGAAGGTGACGATAACAGCAGTGATGTTTACCGTGATTTGAAACTAAGGGAAACCAAACGTTAGAAATACTAAAATAGACAGGGAGAATAGACAGAAATATTTACCTGTAAAAATTTCTTCACAGCATCATTAACGGTCCTTCCCCAAGATATGGCCTTCACAATAGATGTGAAATTGTCGTCCATGAGAATAATAGCCGAAGCCTCCTTGGCAACTTCGGTGCCAGCAATACCCATGGAGAAGCCAACATCAGCTGCTTTCAGGGCTGGAGCATCGTTAGTACCATCGCCAGTGACAGCAACAGTCTCCCCTAGTTTTTTCAGTTGAGAAACCAATATTTTTTTATCTTCTGGGCTAGATCGTGCAAGGACTTGCAATCTTGGGATGAGCTGGCTCATTTGCTGGGAACCAAGTTTCCGGAATCTGGGACCCTCCATTGCTACTCCGCCGGCTGTAAAGATGCCGCACTCTTGAGCTATAGCTTTAGCTGTTGTTAAATTATCGCCGGTAACCATCCTGACAAAAACTCCAGCCTTTTGACACTGAATGACAGAATCCGTAACACCCGGGCGTAGAGGGTCTTGAATACCCACAACACCTAGGAAGACCATATCTTTGAAAATTGGTTCGAAAACAGCCATGCTGCGATCGTCCTCTTGCGTAGGGGAGCCGCGAGGGGGCCACTGCTCATAATCTCGGTAGACCATACCAATTGTGCGTAGAGACCTTGATGCGTAAGTTTCCACAATATTCTCAAGAGTAGTTCTGTTGATGTGCGTAAGGGATGTTTCTGCCAAATCACCAGCAGGATCGAGAACGATTTTTGTGCATTTAGCAATGAGTATCTCGGAAGCACCCTTAACATACAGCCTGAATTTCCCATTCGGTAACTTTATGACGACACCCATGCATTTCCGACCAGAATCGAACGGTATAAGTTGAACGATTGTTGCATTAGATCTTTCTTCGCTAAGAGAACCCAAGGCAAGATAATCTCGAGCAAAGCTGAGGAGTGCTGTTTCAGTTTTCGACCCGATAAATGTTGTAACGCCATCTTCATCACCCTCAAAGGCCGTTGAATTTAGCACAATGGATTGTTTTAAAAGATCCTTAACCGAAGATGATAATGTAGCGATGCATTCTGTCGGAGAAACGTCGTTTACCTCTGTAGCAGAAGGATTTTGATTACTGTCATTTTGGCCAGACGTTCCCTGGCTAGCTTTGTCGCCAAATCGAGAAGCGGTTCCAATTGTGCCGGCGACAACAGTCATTTTATTCTGGGTCAGTGTACCCGTCTTATCGGAGCAAATTGTGGTAGCATTACCCATTGTCTCGCAAGCTCTTAATAGACGCACCAAGTTGTTGTCCTTTAACATTCTGCTTGTGGCGAACGACAGTGCTAGTGTTACAGCGAGTGGTAATCCTTCTGGGACTGCAACAACAATGATGGTAACGGCGACGATGAAGATCTGAAGGAAATTTTGCCCTCTGGCGGTAGGGCCCGAAATGCTTTTCAAATCCGCTAAAAATTTGATGAACAGGACCACGAAGAGCAATAGGCCCGCTGCAAGACCAAGCTTTGCAATGTACGTAGCGAGAATGTTAAGCTTCGTCTGTAAAGGCGTTGTCTCGCCTTCGTCTTGGAGAGACATCAAAGTTTTCCCATAGCTGGAATTAACACCGGTGGAAGTGACAAGGAACGTGCCAACACCTTCAGAAACTTTAGCTCCCGAGAGGATAAACGGGTCTATTTTTGCAAGGCTTTCATGGTTTTCAATGGCTCGATATGCGTCCGCCCCGGAGACTTTCCGCAACAGATCGGATTCGCCTGTAGCGGAGGATTCATCGCATTTCACGTTGTGCCCTTGAATAAACACGCCGTCAACGGGAACCATGTCACCAGGTTCTAGGTGCATCACATCCCCAGCCAGAATATCATAAACAGATATTTCCACGGATTTCCCAGACCGTATAACCTTGACTGACCGGTCCTCCTTTTTCTTGTTGAGCCTCACAAACTGCCGTTCCTTCTGCCAGTCATTAGCAGCACCGACAGCAACCACAACTACAATAGCAACGATGATAGCCACTCCTTCCACCCACTGTATCCTGGGTTCTCCCTCCGCGGCTGTGATGGACTGGTATATCCCGAGGGCGAGAGATATAGCGGCTGCGACCGAGAGTAGTATTAAGACTTTGTCGTTGTAGGCGATCCAGGCGAGTTCCCATATAGATTTAGCCTTCTTCGCTGGCAGTCGATTATCGCTGAAGACTCGTTTCCGGTCGATATAATGGTGCTCCTTGGCATGGTGGTGGTGGGTGTCCGCTTTCATGCTCATCACGCGGGGGGGCATTTTCATATCCAGCACGGCAACCCGACTGCTCTGCTTCGTCGCCTCCTCAAAGCTAACCGTCCCTTCCAAAGTTGTTTCATCGAGACTGAGACCTGTCTGGCAATTTGATCGTAATCCTTTTTCAAGCCCTGCGAGTCCACCAAGAGCGTAGAATGCGGACAGACTTTTGGGATTTAGCATTTTGTTCAATTGACCCGGGGAAAATGCGAATTTATTATCTTCGACCACAAAATCATCCTCCGTGCCAGGGTCCGGCTTTAGCGCATCTGGGTCCCTTGTAATGTCATGCACATCCCGATCAACATCTCGTGACCGGCGATCTTGACCTGACGGCGCGGACGCAACATAGGTGTCACTCCCAACAGAGCCAGGCGAATTGCCTGCCTCCTCCGAATCCACAGAGTTTCCCCGCGATCGAGCTCCAGGAACGGCTAAAAAGTTCTGAGACTGGCTTTCAGGCCATTTTGTAGTTGGCGATGAAACGTTATGGGGCGAGGTTGGGCGGCTTCCCTTATCCCTTCCCTCAAAAGACTGAACAGAGCGCAGATCAGTAGGGGATGGGGGTTCGCCGGAGCGTCTAGAGCCTTCATCTGAATCTTCAGCAAGGATTCGCGTTGCAGGCTGCGCTCCATCTAGGGGTTCTTGGGGTTGGTGTGGCTCGCCGCCTACGCTCACAGCGGACGTATCTATTGTAATGGTAGGCGCACGCTCGCGCCGTAGAGGAGGGCCTGTAGGAGGAAGGGAGTCATCATCCCGTGGTGGTTGTGACATGATTGTGATGTGAAGCTTCGTGACAGGGCGAAGAGTTTGGCGTAAAAGGTCTCGTTGGAAGGGGTCACGGACAACCAGCCATGAAAATGTTGATTAGATCACCACGAGCGTAGCATGGTCAAGCTGAAAGGAGCTCGAGCAAAGTGCAACGCGTGAAAAGTCCAATAAATACGCAGGCAACAAAAATTTTTGAAAATAGTTTCAGCTGGCACAAAGGAATTAGGGTTAGTAATTGCGATTGAAACGGTCTGGAGTAATGGCGTAGAGGAGCACGCAGCGGAGCTATCATTTATTTGCGGGGAGCGACATGTGCATTGGGAATTGGCTCAGTATCAAGAAAAAACACGAAAACAAAATAGATAAACGTCAGGATAATGCCGTAATTCAATGACTCACCGGAAATTGCCTATCGATAGGCCCAAGTCCGCCTTTTGGGGGAGGAGAGTTGTTCAAGGCGGTCGTCCAGACGTTGTCAATGCGGTGGAAGCCGATAGGTTGGAAGAAGGCAGTGTTGAATCTCTGGCCATCAAGCGGAGCTAATCGAAGATAGGCTAGGGAATGGGCTGGAAATCAAGAGAGCAGCGCGTGCACAGCAAGGGAAGAAGAGACAGAGCTTCAAATTGAAGCTGGAGGGAGAATGGGAGGGAGGTGAGGACAGGAAGTTTCGGGGGAGACCAGGAGGCTCACGTAAACGGGAAGCTGGAGGAGACAAAGCGGTTTCAACCCAAGCCTGAGAGGACGTCACAAACTGCTTCATCTTGGGCTGGGGCGAAAAAAAAAAAAAAAAAAAACCCGCTTTTACACAACATCAACAAACTCAGAATTCTGACTCCAGGCAGGGCATTCTCTGGCCACTTGGGACGACCTACGGCGAATGCCAAGTTCAATGGCTCCGACAACTTCTACGCGTACGGCTTCATCCACCAGAGAGACAATACCCTGAGACGAGGCCTTAGTCCTGGGGAGCTGATAGTTGGCGACCGCCAGACGTGTCAGTCAGTCCACTACGGCACATTTAGCTCTACAAGTAACCCAACCCCGAAGTACATGACCAGCAGGTTGGTCGCATGCATAAATACGCCTAATTGCACTCCGCGCATCCGGGACTTCACTTCAAGATTTCGCAGAGTCCCGTGTTATCATTTTTCAAAATCTCGCAACAGCGGGTTTTAACGCCCAACGCTGCCTAAGGAACGAAGAACATAAAAATAGAGGCGGACTGCCGCCTGGTTCGAGCGTGCGAGAATCAAAATATGAGAGAGCGCGAAACACGCCTGTCAAGCTTGACGATCCCTATTAGTCTCCCATCGAGGGATCTTTGCCATCGGCGAGGAAAACATGCTTGGAAAAGAAAGGCCTTCTCTCCCAACATCATTTTTCTCTCTTTTTTTTTTTTTTTGCAAAATCCGGCAAGCTTTGAGAATGGAAGATGGCGCAGCATGTTTGAACCTTGGTTTTTTGTTGTTCGCCAGGGTCAAAGTTTAACAACCTCCTTTGGAACCCACCGGTCCAGGTTAGCAAATCAGCCACCGGACTAGCCAGGTTGACTCTTGCACTGCCTCACTACAGCCATTGGCTTTGAGAAATGGTGCCCATACCTAGGCGGGACAGGACCTTGTCCAGGAGATATATCCTGCATTGCATTGGATGTCAGCGGGCGGTCAGCAATCTGCAAATTAAAAAATGAAATGGAAAACCGCAGAAGCGTGTTCGACCTCCCATGGTGCTAACTTCTGTGCAAGTTCTCGATGACTTCACAACAACTTGCGAGGTTGTGCCCGGGAGGCTCTTTGGTTTCAGAAGCTTCGCTAGAAGTTTGTGGGGCCTTGGCAGATCTGGTGCAATTTCGCCAAGGTATGGTATGTATGGTATGGTATGGTATGCCTCCTCACAGAAAGACGAAGTTCGTCCAATCACACAGCCGGATTTGTCGGGTGGTGGCTTAATTTCGCCCAAAACGGCAAGGAGCGCTTGGCCGCCACCACGAGGAGCCGAAGCCCAGAGCCCTCCCTCCCCTCCACGACGCTGTTTAATCAAATTTTGACAAGGCACATTCTATTAAATGATGACACCTGGGGAATATTCTGGAAAGTGATCAATCCCGATTTCCTCAATTTCTTTCGGTCATGGTTGTGTCATTCTCATTTCATAAATTTGAATGCAAGAGAACAATTTGCGCTATGGTTTGGCTCGCGTGTTTCCTTTGATAGGTTGTTGGGCTTCCAGGCGGTGAGCTACGCTGGTAACTAACTTACTGGCTTACACTCTTCTACATACATGAGTGTGAACTGGTATCTCGGGATCTTGCTATTCTCTCAGCTGCGTTAGTTATATGTGGGGGCGAAGATGACAATGTCCAATCTATGGATATATATAATCAGCATTAGCGGCTAAGGAATATCAGAACTGGCTGCAAAATCTTTGCAAATTCATTCATTCATTTAATTGGGTTAGTGTGCACCAGCAAGTGGTCGTGACGACTTTGAATGTTGGATATCTTTGGCAGAGTATGACCAGCTGGGCGAGGTTTGTTCTCCAACAGTGGTGCCGGCAAAGACCTCGTCACTCCAGATCGTAGCCACTGGCCCAGGGCGTGTGGATTTTAATAAAATGCCTTGTTGGATACGGGAGAGAAGGATTGATTGGAACGACAGCGCGTCTTTTCTTTCCAGAGAAAATTTCTACATCAGACCACATCAGAGATAATGAACAAACCTATTCGACCAACGAAGACGCAGCATTCACAAATTTCCGCTAGGTTTTCGTCTTTACAATGCCTAATTTGGCACCGTGATTGTCAATCAATGGTAGCTCAACTATGCATGTATTGTATGCTCTATTTATCTATTTACGTGGTTGCACAAGTATATTTTCGCCGTGTGTAAATAGCGACTCATTCAAGAATACGGATGCACATGCACAGGAACGAATGCAGGGACAATAACTAACTTCCTGGATCAGTGGAGCTAAGTCAACAAGCACACCAAACTTGCCAACTCGGTCCCTACCGACTTCTCTCTCCCACGTTCAACCCTTGTCCTTCCTCCTACTTCCAACCTCATATCTCAAACCCTTTGTCAGCCCACAACACACGCGCACACACAGATACTGTCCTTTTTTAAGGTGGGAATGGATTACACAGGTCCATTTCATCATTAGTGGCTTTCCCGTTCCACCGCATTCAATAATGCGCAATTTAATCGGTACAGTAACTTCCCAGTGAACTACTTATAGAAGCTAAATCTCCACCATGCTAGGCTGACGGACATATCCTTCCGTTTTCTTTTCATTTATTCCTTTGCACGCGACTCTGTTGCCTTCCCTTCTGTTTGAGGAAGAAGGATGTGCTTCTGGTTACACCGACATCTTCAGATGGGCGCGGGAGAGTGGGGAATGGGCGTTTCGTCGAGAAATTTTCAACCGGAGAAATCTACCGGATTGCTTCAAGACTAGAGGCCAAGTGCCGGTCATGGTGGCTGTGTATATGTCATGAAGCAAATGGGTCCGAAATTTGATAATTTGTCGTTAAAGTTGTGCTGCTTAGCTCCGAAGTGTATGTCTGTGGCGCGTGGCATAAACATGAGAGGGAAGCATCCAAGATAGGATATGGTCGGTCGAATGAACCCGTTCGGGTAATTCCGCACACGCAGATTTTTTTACGTGACTTTTTTGTCAGGGAAACATAACCTATGAGTAAATGGAGGGGCTCTGAGGGAGACGCCCGCACAGAATCCTTACGAGACACAACCCCCAGTTGACAACGTTTAGCCACTTTCCATGCGCACTTGTTTCTCCTTCAGCTTATCATCGCAGAATGGAAGTTCTTTGCATGCCCCCAGTGAAATATCTTTCTTCAGGCGCTGACGCAAACTATCGTTTTGCCTATCAACGAAGATATTCATTACACTACCTCCACGCCTATTCTCCACCATTGAGGTATTTTCGATATCGTGGCGTGCGCAGCATGAGGATTGCAATACATCCGGCAATGCAGATGGGGTTTCTAAGAGGAACAAAAGGAAAAGAAGAACCTGGGTCAGTTTTTAGCGGTGGGTTGAAAAGAAAACTTACCCCATATCATCCAAGGAAAATTACCGTTTCACAAGCGAAGATAATAATGGAGTTGCGTGTCGTTGCACTGCCGATGAGTGGGTTCAGACGCGCGCGCGCGCCCATACAATGGCTGGGATCGAGTTTTTCCTCTTCCTTCATATCGAATTAGATTCGCACAGCTTGCATGCAAGTTATGGACTATGCCCGTTATGTTCCAGCTCGCGGTGGGTTTAGGGAGTTTTTTCTTTTTTATATATTATTTTTCTTTTTTGGGCCAAGGCTACTAAGGGCACCAGATCGTCCCAGAAATACTTGGTAGGCAGTGGACGGTGAGCAAAAATACATGATATCTCTTAGTAAATGGAGTTGTGAAGGGTGTCCGTCCTTGATGGTAGGGAGGGACCAGTTGCAAGCCTAGACTGAATGCCACATGGGTGACCAGCGGTTACTTTGATTAAATTTGCTCGCACCGGACAACAATAACGAAATGTCCAGTCTTTCAAATTCTCCAATTTTGGGCATATTCATTGTTGTCTTTTCTTCATTGGCTTGACGGGGACCTTCTGCCTTGATCCGGAGGTGTTCCATTGCATCAGCTCCCCAGATGAGCTCAATGCTTTGAACTTTGAGTTTTATGGGGGTGTTGGGGGATGTTGAGGAAGGAGGAGGTGGAGGGGGAATGGAAAAGGGGCTGCTGGTGGCGCCGGTTGAGCAGGCGGAGAGAGTGTGGCGGAGGCGATTGATTATACGACATCAGGACCTATGTAAGGTTGGGAAGATTACGGCGGTGGGACAGTTGCTGCGGTTAGCGACGATTTCGGTATCGTATCCACCATTTCTTTTTTTCCCTTATACATATATCCCGGCGGTGGTTTGGGATGGTTTGTTCTCTGCGGGATGATTTTATTTTTTATTTAGCCGTCGTGGTTATGTAAACTCAACCGTCCACCTGACATTCTCCTAAAAAATGGGATTTTGTTTTTTTTCCTCCAACACCGGCACATACGACGAACTCGTCCATCCATCCACGATCGACAATGTAAATGCGGCTTTTTCCCCGATTGAAATGGGCAGATTGCTTCGCGGCTACCATTAGACAGGAGAATGGTTTGAAGCCATGGGCGCATACGACGGCGCTAGGGGAAGAGGAGTTTCCGGCTAAGGTTCTTGGTAATAAGCTTATGGAGAAATATGAAGTGAGTGGGGTGGGTGGGGTGGGTTTGGCTGAGGAAATTTTTTGGATAATTCTAGATCGGGATCTGGATCTTTTGATTTCATGTTTAGTAACTGGTGAGCATAATTAAGGGCTAGAAGCTAGGCTTAGGACGCAGGACGAAATATTTGCACATAATATATTTTCTTTCCAAAGGGATGGACGGAGGCGCGCATGTACATACATATCTATCGACTATATGAAACGGTTGCATTGGGACTGTCAAATGAGAATGCTTGTACATGTACAACGGCCACCATCTCAAGCGTAGAATATGCACAGCTGTTCGTTATAAGAGCTTGTTTCCGAACCCGACTAAAATAAAATCCATATAAAAAACCAACCCGACCGACACTAGAGTTAGATGAAGAACACGGTATACGAGAAAACCCAACTTGCTCTGGAGAGTCTCGAGCATCCCTAAGCTTCCCAGTGCAGCCCTCTTGGGCATTTTACCCAATTGCCCTAAGCTAAACTAACTCCCCATCCTGCTGCGGTTTAATCTTCCAGATATCAAGCGACGCCCCATCCTCCAACTTCTTCTTCAACTTCGACTCCTTCGCACTCATCATCGCAATGCTGGACAGTGCCAGTGCATCTACCAGTTCGCACATGCGCCCGGATGTAATAAAACTGTTTGTGAGCGATGGCGATGAGGCAATGACGGAGGAAAGCATCATGCACTGAGTGAGGACCTCGCGCCCAATCGTGTGGCCTGCGAAATAAAGCGCGCTATGGTATGCCAGAATGACTTCGGGTAGATATGTTGATTTTATGAATTCGAGCTCGGTTGCTTCCATGTCTAAACATTACCAAGGTAAAAAACAGTTAGTCTCGAGTTAAGTTTAAGTGATGAGGTTAATCGGAAGTAAATGTGGGAATTCATTTTTACTTACCATCTATTGGGCATGACAGCCATTCACCGCAAAGGGGTTCGATACGTTCTGTGATCGTGTCTATCGTTGCCTGTAACGTTTTCCGGAACTCTTTCGCTTGTTGCTTATCAGAGAGACTATAGCGGTAACGTTAGAATAAAAAAGATATTAATTAATACAGATAAATGGGGGTTTGTGGTGTGCATTAGATGCTTACTGTTCATATTGATCCATCTGTCCGGCCCACGACTCCAAAGCGTCGAACGCCGCGATGAGGCATTCCAAATCACGCATTGTATGCGATTGCAGATATAGCTCTGCTCTGAGATTGCTCGATAATGGACGTCGTCTCGGGATGCCTGATTTCAGAGGGCTCTTCGTCGGACTTGATTTTACTCGGCTAGTAGGTTCTTCGAATCCATTCTCGGAGCCATTTGCCAAAACTTCAAAAGGCGAGTGGCCTAATCCCGTAATGTCGCCCGGGACCATGTCGACGCGTACACGATTAAAAAGCTCGCGAGCTGCAGCAAGACGTCCAGCACCTATTTTTAATTCGTTCTACATTAGCTTTGAATTCCCTTTCTTAGAAACTTGAGACTTTTTAACAGGGCAGTCTTACCCATAAATCTTTTGTACAAATGTGTACCTCTCGGCCAGATGTTCGGCAGTTGCTCATCCGCATAGCGGTGCCATTCCAAACAGCGGATCAGGTATTCGTCTTCGTGCGAAATGCGGCGGCCAATGAGATTCTTTTTTATAGGTCCGATCCTACCTGGTCCCTTTGCTTGATGAATAACACTTCTCTTCAATCGAATGGTAGTCGTTTTATCTTCCTTTGCATCGGCTTGGGAAGTTACTGATCGCCACTGGCACTCGATGATAGCTGAAAGATTGATATTTAGCCTCCTCATTATAGTTACCTGCCTCTCCCGGTCCTCAGGCGCAACAATATCAATCAACACGTTTCCAAGTACCATATGTGCTGTATTCTCTGGAAGTAGCGACGCATAGAGCGGGATGAGCTCGAGTTTGCCCGCTTTGCGGAGGAGGTTGATGTAGCCAATAACATTGACTGTTGCAGTTTGTACAAAATGTGAGTCAGAACGGACATATCCGACGGCTTGTAAAATGAGAAACAAGTGACTGATGATACGGATAGCATCCTCATCTCGAGCTGCAATCAGGGAAGCATCATCAACATTAGCGATGACAGTTTTCGGAACGAGAGTTGCTTTGTTGGATAGACTAGCAGCTTTTGAGACAGCGTTCGCTTGGTGGAAAAAGAATGAGTTGTAGTTTTTGCTCAGGATGGCTGCTTGGATAGTGCGGTATGGGTTCCTGGCCTCAACGGCAGTTCTGTCATTCCGCCTAACATTATCCAGAAAGGTGAGAATGTTGTCGTACGCTGGAGGATCAAGGAACAAGGCCATATCTGTTGTGGGAGAGAAGGTCAATTTCCGATGAAATTGATTGCAGAATTCTCTGTACCGCGCGAGGATTGAGCAATTAAAAAACACATAGATGTAGTCACCCCAACCCTGGCAAATAGCGTAAGCTGGCTCAGCTTCACCACAGATAAGCGCGTACACAGCCTTCTCAAAGTTGCTAGTTACAGGGTTGTTAGCAAGGGCTAGGCACGCGCTTCTCCATGCCTCCTGGGATCGGCAGCTCATCAGCCGAGTAAGACCAGAATCTGCAGCATTATTTTCATCCTCGGCAGGGGTGCCACAAACACTGATCGCCCTCCAGTTCTCTAATCGTTCATGAGACCACTCTTGAATCTTTTTCCAACTTTGGCCCTGCCTCAGCATTTTCCAACATGTTAACCAAGCCGCTTGTTCATAGAACTGATCTTGTTTCTGAAGTCCATGCTGTTGCCGAGTGACAGCATCAGGATCCAACTGAGTGACAAGGGGCTCTTGTTTCTCCACACTCAGCAGCGACATCGTCAGCCCTGGATCATCAGGCTCTAGTGGCTGTGGCCACGATCGTAGTCGTTTCGCGCCTTTGATTGCTTCTTTAGTGTAGAGCCAGCCGTGGGCCCACAGCCCTTGGCCTCTCTCAGCCTGGGTTTCCAATTCCGAAATCAACCCATCGATATCTTGTGGGGATGATCTTGCGGTTTTCTCTAGCCATTTCAATACAACGACGTTCTCCAATGCAAAGTGGTCCGCTTCGAGGAACTTATCCCAAACATCTTTGTCGGAAGAGTATCGATGTAGCGATTGCAAGACAGTTTGTTGAACTCTTTGGGCTCGGGCGCGCGACTCAGGGTCGTCAATGGAGAGCATATGAAAAAATAACTCCCATGTCTCAGCTTCCAACTGCCAACGTCTTAGTTGCTCATCCAGCTTCCCACGATTGGGGCCTTGACTAGCTCCCGTGCCTCGGTTCATTGCTGATTGTTTTGCTTTTCGAAGGCTATTGGTCCTTGAAAGCTCCTTTGCCGCTGTCTCTGCAATCTTTTGATATTTATGGACCAATCTGCAAGCCTCATGGAATGTCTCTGGGTCGCCTGGACGTGCGCCACGAGCATGCTGTTTGAACTGGTTTAAGCTCTGGGCAAAGGCTTCGATTTGGCTTGTCACGCGGTCTGCTGTACTTCGAAGTGGGTTGAGAACCTGTTGTATATCAGAGGTTGTTAGGAGGCCCGGGGAAGCTAGGCCGGAGGAAATTGTTATTGCATCTAGTTGCCCATAGATCAGTAAAGAATACATGGATCCAACAGTTTTCTGTAAGTCCGTAATTAAAAAAGCACACGAACCTTGATCACTCTCTTCAGAATCAGAACTTCTCTCTTCCATAGAATCCGTCCCAGTCATTTCTTCGTCGTCTTCTCCGTGCTCGTCATCTTCTTCATCCTCTTCTTCATCCTCATCCTGCTCGTCCTCATCCTCCAAGTCATCTTCTAGGCTGTCTTCCTCCTCCTCTTCTTCTTCATCGTCATCATTGATTTCTATTATTTCCACATCATGGAGGCGGCTAGGTGGAGCTTGGGTAGTCTGAGTGTTGTTAGCCAAAATCAACATGGCGTCGCAAGTGCATTCACAGTACTCACAGCAGCAGATCCATTGTGCGGTCCTAGAGGGAATCCGGACGAATAAGTCAACGGCGACATGACCTCGTTGACAAACCGCTGGTTTCAATAGAGCGTAGATAGCAGAACAAGCGTGGAGCTCGATTGTCCTGGTAAACAGAGAACAGTGTCTTGAAGGTTAGCTTCACTTTTTCGACCGCGACGCGAAAATGGCTAGTCCTAAATGGGACTAGTCGCTGTCCGACCTCACAATAAAAACTCTGCACTTTGTCCTATTTCTCTTTTCTTCGAAATAATGTCAATAGGCGTTCATTAGAGTCTCGGATCAGACGAACTTCTTCACAGAAGCTCATTCGGTGTTTGTTCAGGGCCCATGGGTCCTCTTGCGTGCTCACGAGCGTCTTAGATTGAATTCGACAGTCCTATACATATTCTGGTTGGATCCAATTTATTGGCAGGCATGAAGACTTAGAAGAGTGATTGTTACAGAATTTTAATAGTTACTTATTTTCAACTATGAAAGCTTAGTTCCCTACTCTTTTCCCCGCATGCTCAAAATACAGGCTACTTCTATTCTAATTTCCACGGGAATCATCCTCAAAAAATCCTCACTTCGCATTCTTCGCCTATTCCCGTTGCTTCATCTTCAATCTCAGAAGCTCGGGTTTTGGACAACTTGGAGTTCGTGCGTTTTTGCCCTGCGCCTCATAAAATGCACTGCAACATTGATATAGCGCGTGTATCTGTTTCTGACACCTTTCTTCCTTATATGAGTTCCTGGTGAGACATGCTACCAACAGTTTAGTCAATGCATGCAGCGAGCGCGAGCTATTATGATGTATGTGGTGTGAGAAAGAAAAGTTTCTACCTTGTATCGCACACTTATTAGGTAGGGGCAGAATAGTTAGCATAACCAACAGATAAGCAATCGAAAGGCATTTTCCCCAAGAACAATTCTACATACTGCTCTTGGGTGGCAAGGTGGATCGTATGCAACGTCTTCTTTTAGTCCCTAACGGTGATATCAGCCGTATTCTTTCAAAAACTATAAATATCAACATGAAATATGGGGCTTCTCTGACCATTTTATAGTAACCTCGCCGATGAATCCGAACAGCCCCTTCGTTTACTTGCAGTTGATGTCTTGCGTCGCGCAGACTGAGGTCTAAACTACTCCGTAGCATACGTCCAGTTGTTGCGCTTGTTTGGCGCTGGAGGTTGACTGATCCAGACTGCAGCTCAGGCTCTGGGCGGAAAAATAGATTTTCCTAGTCGCCGAGGGGCAGCCGCGCACTCTCATCCCATCCTCACCTTCTCGCTCACCTCACCTGAAGCTACAATACATAAACGCCAACCCACGCTTCCCAGGATCTTTTGATTTCCGCTAGTAACTTGTGCACCTCTGGATATATTTTGCGATATCATTGTACAAAACATACAACTTCCCCCTCATAGCTACTATAGGCTCATCAAGTCTAGCCCGCACCATAACAAGTCCGACGCCTCCCGGGATTTTCTGTAAGTAGTTTCTGTTGATTTTCACTACTATCTTGTACGCCTCTGGTTTGCGATAACTAATGTACTGGTCTCCTCATAGATACAGAAGACGTATTAAATCCGGCCTATCACTCTCGGCAACTATCCTGATACGAAGCCATGGATCAGCAGCCACAAGATAACCAGGCCGCAACGGCTCCTCCTCCGACAGAGCACCTCAATATTAAAGTGACAGACAACAACAATGAAGTTTTCTTTAAGATAAAGCGCACGACACAACTCAAGAAGCTAATGGAAGCGTTCTGCTCGCGACAAGGCAAAGATATATCGGCAGTGCGCTTCCTTTTCGACGGAACGCGGGTCAGACAGGATGATACGCCAGATACCGTGAGTTTCTTACATACAGACAACCCTCTGCATGGGTTGACACATTCACCTTGCGAAATTTTTGAACGTTCTTTTCTTGCCCGGTTACCTGTTGCTAATTGATTTTGTCTGCAGCTCGATATGGCGGATGGCGATACCCTGGAGGTACATCAAGAACAAATTGGTGGCTAACTAGGCTTACTACCTGATGCAACGAAGTGAGTAGAGAGATAAATACACAGTCCTTTGCGCCCCAAACAGAATCAGAGCAAAACACAAGCGCCTCATGACTGACTACTTTTCTTTCCTCTCTCAGTCCTCTTTCCCGTTTTTTATGACATATCCTAATCTAAACCCAAAATTTCTGGAATGGCACTTAGAAGGCTATTTCCCGCTGTGAATCGATCGTTTTTTAATAATGTTTTTTATAACCAAAAGCCCGTTGATGAGCCATATGCCTGGTCAGCTCCACTTCTCGTCCTTTTTTATGAAAGTTTCTACATACTCGTGACTTTTTATGTTATCTGTACCTGAATTCAGCTACAACACATACGACCGAAAAATGTCTTACCTTAGTAGGCAGAATATCGTGAATGCAAGATATACTTCTCTGCAGGTGCCAAAGTTGGCAGGGCACATGCTTTGTGTAACGATAGTGTTATTCTCTACCGATGTTATTCACCACTTGTTGGGCCTCCTTCCTATGTTTTCTCTCAGTCACTTTACTCTGCTTTCCGGTTAGACGGCTTTATTTCGTGCAACGAATATCCGCCTTCTCCCTCTGCTCCTATTTCTTTTTGAGCGTTTGTGCGTTTGTGTTGCGACCCAAAAACGAGAAAATTGAAAAAGAGAGGCCCAACTTTGGGGAGAAAATAGCTACTAGGAGAGATGTGCTCTGTGCCTGAACTTTCGCATCTGTCCCGTTTCTGTGACCTGAGCTGTGTCTGAGCGTGCTGCTGATGTCCATCCTTTCCTGCCTTGCTTTTCTGTGCCTGTGCCTGTGATTGAGCGCTTTCTAATTTTAAGTTCTTTTCCACTGGTCCCGGCTGGTCACGTCGTATTTGAACTGCAGTGAAGGGGAGGATATTTCATCTTGGGAAGGAGATATTTTTTCCCATGGAATGAAAGGACATGTAATTACTGACGAGAGATATAAACCGATACCGGTACATATATTTGTGGCATTGGATAGAAACACTGAGATTTAGGGAGGGACTGTTTTATTATTTTATACCTTTTTGTGTCTTTACCTTCTTATTTGAAAAGCTATATTTTTGGTGGTCAGGTTAAAATGCAGGCAACTTTTGGTGTCCATTTATACATTAGGAGAATTATGGTGAAGCCTTTTTTTTAAGAAAGAAAATATCGGCTACCAACAGAACTTCCCAGTAAACACCGGATAATTTCATATGTAATTACAGATACAAAAATTAGGGAACGGTTGGTCATGTTAAGAATAAATCGGGAGAGTTAATTAGATTAAAAGTCATGGTCGTCGTAAACCATGACGAAGGTCATGTCAGATCCTCCGGTCTGCTTAGGTAGGTAATCTTTCCACCATAACTAATGATGATGATGATGATGATGATGATGATTTCTTTAACGCCTGGAGGCACGTGCGCGGCTGACTAAGCAATACCGCCCCGGCCACAAAACCTCCCTAGGCTAGGGGTATCAGGCGCACCAGCGTAGC